>JAINUV010001367.1:0-57973 GCA_020205505.1 Panax japonicus
CTTGGAGGAATCTTAGTGATTCAGGGTGCTGCCCTTCCTTAGTGGAAATCCTACTAGTTGAAAGCAGAAGAGTGGATTAGGAGCTTGAGTCTCTGAACCACTTAAAACCCCTTGTGTCTTTTACATTATGTCATTTACATTATGTACTATAACTGCTATATCTGCTATGTATGTTTTAATTTCTTACAACTAAAGTTACTCTACGAACAATGTATGTATGATTATGAATATATCAATGAAGGGGATCTTTTATTTATTCCGCTGTGCTTGAAAAGATTCTTATGTTTGTCATATGCTAATTTAATAGCTATACAAAATAATAGAGAAAATTATTTGAAATAAAAAGGATCTATTCAATCCCCTTCTAGATCTATTGTGCCTACTGGGAACTAACAGAATTCAATTAAATGAGAGCAATGATAAATTTTAAATATTTATAATTCAATTTATTCAAAATTTAATAATGTCCAAATTGTCAACACGATACTGCTTTGTGGAGTAAAATTTAAGAATAATATTGTATCAAAAATAATTTGGTCAAAAAAGAAATCAATTTTTATCATGAATAGTACCCCGAGTGAATAGTATCTGAGTGAATAGTACCTTGTGAATAGTATTTCGTGAATAGTACTCTGGTATGAACATGTTAAAACTTAACAAAGAATCTTCAAAAAAATATCCTTGTAAAAAGATACTAGATGAGCACAAAATTCAAAGATATTCTACTAATTTCATAGAGTATAGAAGCAATACTTTATCAAAATGATTTGTAGAATTAGGAATCTGAACGAAATAATATTATTACATACTATAGAGTATGGAAGAAAATATTATTTCTTACGAATATGAACAAAATAATATCTCTTACAACTGTTGAACGAAGATATATTCCTTATGAATATTGAACGAAGATAATATCCTTACGAATATTGAACGAAAATAATATTCCTTACGAATATTGAACGAAATAAAATTCCTTACGAATATGAAAAAATAATATCGTAAGCGAATATGAAATAAAATAATACCCTTTACCTTAAAAAGATAGCAATTTCGACTGGTATAGCGGAGATCTTCTTTAAGAGAACTTATACTGTTTTCTCTACACTCAAAGCTTCCTTAAACTCTAAAAGAATACGCTCAATATTATAGAAGAAGATTCTCTTATTCTTCTGTGATTTTCAATTCTAAACTAAGCATCATATTTATAGGAGAATGGAAACTGATACTATTGAATAAAATCAAGGGTGAACAGTATTTTTTTTTCAACGGGCTGCAAATTCACGGATGAATTTTCTGATTTTAATATGCAAACATTATGCCGTCACTAGCAAAACACTATGCATAATAAATATAATATATCTATTTTCATAAAAAAAACAAACTTATATATATTATATATATATATATATATAATATATATATTCTACTGACAGTTTTAAAAAATAGGTAAATGGGGGTCCAAATAATAAGCCAAAATTACAACAAATACTTCATAAAAATCCCCTCTATTTAACATCAAATCACTTGGCTTGCACCCCAAACACATTTTAAACAACAATTATTCATCAATAATATTATAACTTACAATATTAACAATCAGATCGTTCCCAGGAAAGAAAGGGGTTTTCCGATAAGGATTTCTCCCTTTGACGCACAATTAGGTAACCAAACCCTTTACTCGACAAAACTTTCTAGACATCGTCAATAATGCATACAAAAATATGAATAACTTTGTCATCTCAATTATGATTTAATAATATAAAATATGTGATAATAATTGAATCAATAACGTGAGATACTATGCCAACAATTTATGTGGCAATAATTGAATAAAATTAAGTGACTTCTATCGTAAGCATCAATAATCAAAAATAATATACAATACAGTGTGCTACTATGCAACCACGCGTATTACTGTACTTTTATCGCCGGGTATTTTAACAATTAACGGTAAAACATTTGCCGTTATTTTTATAAAAAGATATTTCTGTCATTTTTCTAACTCCGACAATAATTCTGTTGTGGGGTCCACCAATTATTGTGACGTCGTACGAATATTCTCTGATAAAATGAATATTCCCCGACCAGTCAAATATTTTATAACAACTTGTTTACTTTGCAAAAATTTTAAATATTACTCACAACTATAAAATTATATTAATCCACACCTTAATACTAAAATGATATTTAGATAAAAATTAATCTTTATTCATAAAAGTTGAGGTCTTACATGCAGGTGTGCCCCATATATGAATATGGTGCAATACTGGCTATTCACTACAGGAATTTCTATTGACATCAAGTCTAAGGATTATTTGTACTACTATTAATACATGAATTTCTATTGACAGGCAAGTAAAACTTCATTATGTATTCCTTAGCGTGTCACGTTCAGTGAACTTATTCTCCAATAAGCACCTACATACTTGCTTTAGTGTCTCCACACAAATGATCATGAAATCAATCATCCTCATCCAATGAGCAAGCAAAGTATGTACCAATCTATCCGGATTCACTAATCTAATTTTTAGTAATCCATTGATTGGGACCATTTTAGTTTTAAAGTTATCTAAGAATTTAGATCTTATTAGCACGATCTCATCATGATTCTAAAAGTATTGCTTAAAACTACAGGTTTATCACATATTATTAAAACAACATCATGTTGATAATCAAATGCCTTTAGTAAATTAATACTTTTATTAATAAATAATAAATAAGATTGTTTACAAAGTATATGCTTTATCATCATACATGATTGGTTTGTATGCATACTACTTTCACTATTTTTTTCAAACTATATTACCCTCATTATATAGTTCGGCAATATATAATTAAAGATATGCTAGTGAGAATAAGGATCTCATTTCAAATGTATATAGCCTTGTGTATGCATAACAAACTATATATAAATAAATAGATAGACAACTCTTGTCAATTACATCATCATATAACTCCTTATATTTTGTCTCTTAAATCATAATGGTCAAGTGTGTGCACATCCGAACAAAAATTATTTAAGTTAAGTCAGACCTAGCATTTCCATATAAGTGAAGAAAAAACTATAGCCCTTGTGTGTTCACAATAAAGCAGCAATGTTCAATTCTTTATAAACATCATATGTAATAAAAACATATCTCAAATATTTAATATTCACCTTGTGTGTCCACAACAAACTCATATTAAATATTCAATGTTCTATTATTTTTAACATGCTAGAAGGCGACGTTCAATATTCCAAATATTTTTCAACGTTACAACTTAATATATTTTCTTTTGAGAGGTTTGTAATTATTTGTCTCATCTTATTTAGCGCGCATTCACACACACACATGCACACACACACACACACACACACACACACACACACACACACCACACACACACACACACACACACACACACACACACAACACACACACACACACATATATATTATATATATATATATATATATATATATATATAACACGCGTCATGTTATTAAACATGCTAAGCATGTTTGCATGATATATAATATGTAAGACCCCATCTTTTTAATAAATTAAATCAAATTCCCTCTATTTATTATTGTGAATAATAAAGTGTTAATTTAATATAATACTTTGGTTATGGGTGAAATGTGCAAATTTTACAAAATAAGCAAGTGGTTATAAAATATTCATTGTGTCGGGGAATATTCGTTTGGTCATGGAATATTCTTTCTGTCGGGGAATATTCGTACGACGGCGCAACCATTTGTGGGCCCCATAACGGAAAATGGTCGGATGAAGAAAATGACAAGTTTGAGTTTTTATAAATAACGGCGTAGTTGTTACCGTTAACACTATTGGAATACCCGGTGGTTAAAATATAGTAATACGTGTAGTGGCACAGTAGCACACGGTATTGCACAATATTTTTGAATTATTGATTCTTACGTAAGAAGGAACTACTCAATAATGTTAGGTTTGTAATATTCATGAACGCAATCAAATTGCACAAAATAAGCAGAAACGTGGAAAATTAGAGTTTTAAAATTTTACAAACCATATACCTGGATCACCCTTTATCCATAATTATTAATAAAACGAAAAGATAAAGAATAAAATCATACCCTTGAAGATCGAGCTTCCTCAGGTACAAGTTCACCTCCAAAATCTTTCGCGTTCAACTTGAATCCACCGGGTTAAGTTCCTTCCTTTGATCAACGTTAGCCACCCAAGTGTTTGGCCTCTAAAGGTGATCCACCAAGGAAGAAGAAAGATTCAAGAAAATGGGTATTTGGCTAAACTCTAGTTTTTCTATCTCTCATAGAAAAGGGTGTACTCTCCCAACTATTGGAATTACGTATTCACGTGTTGTGAAAGTGTCAACCCTCTCACCCATAATAAGACTCCTCTTATTTATAGATGTAGGCAACCCACCTTAACAATTAAGAAATTGGGTTTTATTTAATTAATTAAATTCTTTTAATTAATTAAGCTCCCTAATCTTATTAGGAATAATTAATTAAACTTTTTTAATTAATTTGCCTCCTAATCCTATTAGGATATTTGAGAGTACTTTTATTAATTAATTCATAAACTCCTTTAGGAATTAAATAACAATAATAGTAATAATAATAATAATAATAATAATAATAATAATAATAAGACTCCTCTTATTAATTTATATTTAATATTTCTAACATATTAAATAATAAATATTAAGCTATTTAATTTATTCTATCACCGTAAATTAAATTAAATATACTTAACTTATTATTACGATTATGCCATTAACTTCTTAAATAATTTTTCTTCCTTTTATGGTGTGACCCTTTAGGTTCTCCATATTAAACCGGATGTGAATAAATCAATTAGAACAATTCTAATCTTATTTAAATAAATAAATTAAACTATTAATTTATGTAAATAAATAATATTTATTCTACAATAGGGATAAGCCTCCCTAGCGATCAACGACTTTCCAGATAATATAGATTTCAACATTAATCATAAAAGAACCTTTGAGTAAATAGTTACCGTACAATTCAATCCTTCCACTATACAATGTCCCAATTAAATATAAGACATGGAATTACTGTCAAGTCTTATTTTATTTAATTATATGTATTTCGACTCTTAAATGAACAACTCCAAATAATGCAAATTAGAAACTCCTTTCTAATTTCATTCTGCCTTGGCCAAGGACTACTGGGTTGTCATTTATTGAATCACATAGGACATTTCTCTTCTTTTACTAGAAGTGGTAGATTCTTTATTGATCATACATTATCTCCATGTACAACTTATTATACCTAAGCATACCCTTTGATATACCCTAAGGATCTTAAGGAATAAGTCAAAGTATAACTCATCATACACAAGATACTATGATGATCTCAAGTCCAAGGATCACTTGTACTACTATCACTACAGGAATTCCTATGACATGCAAGTAAAACTCCATTAGGTATTCATTAGCGAGCCACGTTCAGTGAACTTATTCTCTAATAAGCACCTACATACTTGCTTTAGTGTCTCCACACAAATGATCATGAGATCAATCATCCTCATCTAATGAGCAAGCAACGTATGTACTAATCTATCCGGATTCACTAATCCCCAATTTAGTAATCCAATGATTGGAAACTATTTTAGTTTTAAGCTTTCTAAGAATTTAGATCTCATTAGAATGATCATCATCATTATTCTAAAAGTATTGCTTAAAACTATGGGTTTATCACATATTGTAAAACAGCATCATGTAGATAATTAAAAGCCTTTAATAAATAAATACTTTTTATTAATAAATGAATAAGATTATTACAAAGTATATGCTTTATCATCAAACATGATTGGCTTGTGTGCATACTACTTTCAAATAATTGTTACAGTAATTACGGTTCAATATTTTATTTTATTAATTCAATAATTGATGTGTTGATATTTTTTATTATTGTTGTTCAATAATTGTCACTGCACGATATCTCTATTATCAGATCAATAATTCATATTATTTGAATAATATTATTAGATAGCATTATTGGTAATGTCTAAGGAAGTTCTGTCTAGGAAAGGGGTTTGGTCACCTAATTGAGCGCCAATAAGGGGAAATCCTTATCGGAAAGCCCCCTCTTTCCTGGGAACGACCTGGTTGTCATAATTGTGATTCTGTAATATTATTTATGAATAATTAGTTATTGATTTATATGATAAAGAAATATTTATTTTATGTGGATATAAATGATGGATATATTTATTTTATGTGGATATAAATGAAAGAATAAATGTTGATGTATTTATCAGTATTTTATCAGAATAGAGGTGTTGAAAATCGTTCGTATATGCATTTCGGCTATTATATGATTGGAATTTGGAAAAACTATCTTCTACAAAGTTATAGAGAATTAAATTTCCTATGGGAAGCCCATTAAATTTGAATTTTTCTGATAAAAGGGCTATTTATTATGAATTATTAAAGTTTCGGAGATTTAATATTTTTATTAAAATTAAGGGTGGGACCCACTTTTGATTTTTAAAACATGTGGGCTGCTGAAAATTTTTTAGAATTGGCATGCTAGCTTAATCAACAAAGGATGCGTAGAATTGATTTTAGAAATAATATTATTTTATTATTTTAGTCTCCTTTGGCGTTCTAGCATTTTCCTATAAATAGGGTGCTTAGTTAGAATTGAAAATCACACCAGAAACAAGTTTTTTTTCTCTCTATATTATCGGGCGTATTTTGTGAGTATTTAGATACTTTGAGAGTTATTATTCAGTGCAAGTTCCTTCGACTTTACACCCGATATTCCGATCAGAAATATTGTTATTTTGAGGTAAGGGGTGTTATTTTCTTTCTAATGATGTTATTCTTTCAATATCATTATACCAAAATATTGGTATGAATTTTATTATGGAGTTTCTACCTTTTTGTGTCGGGATTACTAATCACGTATACGGCACTATTCACGTATATGTCACTATTCACGAATACGACACTATTCACCGAAAAATGAAATTTTCTCCTTTTTGTCCAAGATGTCTAATATGGTTACTATATTTGATTGTATCCATGTTTTGATCTTTATTTTTGAATTCTGCTTCATAATTGGTTATTTTGGAGTATTATTGAACTTGGATAAACTGTAATATGAATCCCTAATATTTGTTCTTTTGTCTCACTGGATTCGTTTTCTTTAAGATATTTTTCATCATCCTCAGTCCTAAATAATGATATTACTGAATATCTTTGGCCTGTAGTTCAAGATGAATGATTACCTAATGAATACCATTAGCCTGTAGTGCAAAGATGAATGATTACCTAATGAATATCTTTGGCCCGTAGTGCAAGATGAATAGGTGTTGAGATGAACATGACCAACTGGTGATACAAATGAATATCTTTGGCCTATAGTACAAAGATGAATATTTGATTCAAGATGTATATTGATTGATGTTACAAAGATAAAATATTGATGATGGACTTTTAAATCTTAGAAGATAGTAGAATCCTTTCTCTACTTGACTCTTTTAATGGATTGTTATTTTCGCTGCAGTTGTTGATCTAAAACTTGTTGTCTATTATATTTTATCAGATTTTTTCCTGTTGAAGACTAATGATAATTTGTTATATATTATCTTAGTCATAATATTCTTTACTGGGCTAGTTGAGCTCACCCTTTTCCTTTTTATTCCATTGTTCCTTCTCAGGAGGAGAGAATTTAGCAGGAACTAGCCGGGGTATGGAGTGATGATTCAAGATAGTTGTTTTAGTAGTCCTCACTATTTTGTAAAATATTGTATCAATAATTGTAATGAGGACTCCTTATGAGTTTGTATACTATCTATTAGACAATATTTGTATGCAAACTCACAGTATATGTGTTGTCGTATTTTGCACGACAATTGTATTACTGAAGTTGTATTTGTGTTTTGTACCATGTATTTGGCAACTCAGAATAGGTGATGTATACCTATTTTGGGGCGTCACATAATATATATATATATATATATATATATATATATATATATATATATATATATAATACTAGCATACAAGTATAAAATACTATATTCTACCCCGAATGATTATAGACTTTTATTCAAGTTTGTTTCACTAGAGTCACCAAGTGAACCAAAAGGTCAAACCCTATGGTGCAAGAATTAACATTTAAATATAACTATTACATTTAAACCCGGGCTCCATTACAAACGGGTCTTCAAGCGCTCTTTACTCCTTGATCTATGGTTCTTCATGAAATTCTAACTAATACTATTACATAAACTATTTAATATAAATAGAAACCTTAATCAGCAGTCAAGGAGAAATACATAGGAGAGAGATATAATTTACAACAAGAAGAAAACCAGAAAAGACGAGGTACGCAGACCTTATTTAATATAACTCATACATTCAAGCATTCATCCAAAATAAAATCCAATCACAATGGTCATAGTCCATAATCAATCTCATTTATTGTAAGACCCCAACTTTATGAATAAAGAATAATTTTCTCTAAATATCATTTTGAGTAATAAGGTGTGGATTTGATATAATGTTATAGTTGTGGGTAATATTTATAAATTTTGTAAAGTAAGAAAGTTGTCATAAAATATTTGTTTGGTCAGGGAATATTCGTTTTATCTGGGAATATTCGTACAACAGCACAATCATTGGTGGACCCCACATCGAATTACTGTCGGAGTTAGAAAACGACATAATAACTTTTTATAAAAATAACCTGCAAAAGTTTTACCGTTAACTGTTGAAATACCCGGTGATAAAAGTACAGTAATACGCGTGGTCGCACTGTAGCACACGGTATTGTACAGTATCTTTGATTATTGATGCTTCCGTGAGAAGTCACTCAGTTTTATTCAATTATTGCCATAGTAATTGCTGCATAGTATCTCACATTACTAATTCAGTTTTTATCACAATATTTTATATTATTAAATCAATAATTGAGACGAAAAAGTTATTCATATTATTATTTGTATTATTGACAATGTCTAGAAAGTTCTGTCAAGGAAAGGGGTTTGGTCACCTAATTACGCGCCAATAAGGAAAAATTGTTATCGGAAAGCCCCCTCTTTCCTGGGACTGATCTAGTTGTTAATATTGCGAGTTATAATATTAATGATGAATAAATGTTATTAAAAATATGTTTTGTGAATCCAAGTGAATTGAGATAAATAGAGGGGATTTTTATGAAGTATTTATAAATTTTGTTTTTTATATAAAATAGAATATATTAAATTTAATTTATTGCATATTATTTGCATAGTACTGCATAGTGTTTGCATAGTGCGGTATAGTACAACATAGTAAAATCAAAATTTTTAAAAGTTTCAGTTGGTGCGCGACCGTGAATTCGTTCATGATTTCCCCCCACTGTTCACCCGTGATTATTTCAAATAGTATCCTGCCATTCTCTTATAAATAGGATGCTTAGTTTAGAAATGAAAATCACACTACAATTAGAGAATTCTTCTTCTATAATATTGAACATATTTCTTTTGAGTTTAAGGAAGCTTTGAGTGTAGAAAATAGTATAATTTTTTTTCAAGAATATCCCTGCCATACCAGTCAGAAATACTCTCCTTTTAAGGTAAGGGATATTATTTTCATTCAATATTCATAAGAAAAAATATTTTCTTTCATACTTTGTAGTATGTAAGTAATATTATTTCATTTCATATACCAGGAATTACATATCGATATATCATGACCTGTAATGTTATAAAAAATGTGGTAAAATTCCTCATTGGCTCATAGTGCATTGAAGGACAGTTGTTGGCATGATCATGACCATTGGTGATAATAACAAATATCCTTGGCTCGTAGTGCAAGGATAATTCGTGGATGTGATACTAATAAATATCTTTGGCCCGTAGTGCATGGATAATTCAGTGATGTGGATTATTTATTGAGTTGTGTTACAGCGATAAAATATTGATGATGAACTTTTAAATCATAGAAGAAAGTAGATAGCATGCTCTACTTGACTCTTCTAATGGATTGTTTATTCCGCTATAGTTAAACTTGTTGTCTGTTGTATTCTATCAGTTTAACACTGTTGAAGGCTAACGATAATTTATTCTACATTATCTTAGTCATAATATTCTTTACTAGGCTAGTTGAGCTGACCCTTTGCTTTCGTTATTCTCTTCAGGAAATGAGAATATAGCTGGGACTAGTCGGGGAATGGAGTGACGGTCCGAGATGGTGGATGTAGTAGTCTTCACTATTTTATAAAATAGTGTGATAATAATTGTAATGAGGACTCCATTTGAGTTTGGATATTGTCTACGAGGCAATATTCGTGTTAAAACTCTTAGCTTATGTTACACGATAATTGTATAATTAAGTTTGTATTTGAATTATGTACCATGTATTTGGTGACTCAGAATGGGTTGTGTATACCTATTTTGGGGGCATCACGGTTGGTATCAAAGCTTAGGGATATGATATCTGGCTGATATTTGAGGCTAAAACTAGGAGGGGAGAGACGAGTAAACCCTTCGCTAGTATGACCTATCTAAGCTTAATTGTTATTTAATTGGTCAGTCAAAATATAAGGATAATATGTGGCATGTCAATTAACCCTTGTTTTGTGGTAGTGTTTGAAAATGACATCTGAAAATGTTGAGATAAGCAATGGAGCACATGAGACCGTTCAATCACCGAAGATCAATAACCATGATAATGTGCATCAGGAAGGCAATAATCCTTAGGTAAACAACAACACCGACCAAATGATGAACGATGGGATGTTCAGAGGCTTTCTGTAATTCATGCAACATCAAACGAGAGAGACTCCTATGAAAAATACAGGTGGAAACACTGGCAACTCATGGTTGGTCACCGCTAAGAAATTCAAGGAGCTGAGACAACCTGAGTTTTTGGGAAAGCCAGAACCACATAAGTCAGAGACGTGGATTAAGAATATCACCAAGATATTTGATGTCGTCGGATGCTCCGAGGAGAAAAAGGTTTCCTTTTCCACCTTCATGTTGTGAGGAAAGGCAGATCATTGGTGGGAATCTATAAAACATACTCAGCCTGCCGCACTAAAGATGTCTTGGGAGAAGTTCCAAGAATTTTTCAACGATAAGTACTTTCCCGAAAGTATTCTTCACATGAAGGAGGTAGAATTCATCAAGCTGGAGCAAAATAATATGACCGTATCACAGTACGAGGCTAAGTTTGCGGAATTTTCCCTGTTTGCATCCCATTTGGTAGATAATGAGAAGCGTATGACACGAATGTTTCTAAGAGGTTTAAAACTCAAAATACGTCAATACCTCATTTTTCACAAACTTTGTTTGGATTTAGATGTTGTGAATAGGGCTCAGTTATTGGAGCTTGATAATGAGTCAATCCAACCAAGAGATAGTAGCCGCCAAAACGATAATACTGGTGGTAGCAGTCATCAAAGCGGTGACAACAAACGTGGAGGAAATCAACATGCTAGAAATGGTAACCACTTCGGTGGTAATCCTGGCCAAGATAATAGAAAAAATGAGACAAAGTGGAAATTTTAAGAAGAGAAGGTTCAATAATGAAGGAAAGACATCAGCACTAACACCCGTTTTCAAGGAAGGAGAACGACCACCGGTCGTATGCTACAAATGCAGATGGGAGGGACACATCAGTCCAAACTGTACGCAGCAACCCAAAGCTTGTTATAATTGTGGAAGAGAAGGTCACCTAGCTCGATTTTATCATGTAGTGAAGTCAATTCTAGTTGGGATGGAGACACCAAAGGCAAGTCCTAGACAAGTCAAAGCCGATAGTTCAAGGGAGAGCGTTTGTCGTGACCTCCCAAAAAGTGAAGAACCTGAACAAGGTTATCACGGGTAAGCTAATCATAAACTCTTGCAAAGTCTATACCTTATTTGATACCGGTTCTACCCATTCTTTTATTTTACCTACTTGCGCTCAATGTTTAAATTTGACTCCAGAGAAATTAGACTTTGACTTATCTGTTGAAACTCCATTGAGAGAAACCTTCATTACATCCACTATTTATAAATCTTATTTGATTCAAATTGGTACCCTCATGTTACCTGTCGATCTTATCTCTTTGAAAATACTTGCATTTGATGTGATTTTAAGGAATGATTGGTTAACTACTCATCGTGCTAAAATTGATTATTTTCGTAAGGTTGTTAGCTTTCATATTCCTAACCAACCTATTATGTGAATTCAAGCAACCAAACCACTAAAGTCAATCACTGTTATATCAAGCCATAAAGCCATTCGTTTATTGAAAAATAGATGTCAAGCTTTCTTAGCCCATGTCACGGATTTAAACAAAATACGTCAGATTTGAATGATATTTCTATTGTTAATGAATTTCCTGACGTATTCCCTGAAGAACTTTCTGGCCTACCCCCAGAGCGTGAAATCAAGTTTTGTATTTACCTTGAACCCGGTACAAACCCCATTTAAAAAACCCCATATCGAATGGCTCATATTGAACTTCAGGAGTTAAAAATCCAACTGCGGGAATTATTAGACATCATTTTTTTCGTCCTAGTACATCTTGTAGACACTTGAAAATTTCTTTTCCTGTTACTAACTAGGCAAGAGGGAAAAATCATCTTTTTCACACTACAGAGATAACCCTGGAGGACCAAAACATCAAATTTAACCCCGGAGATAGCCATGGGAGATCCAGTTTCCAATCTCGAAGATAACCCTGGGAAAATCAGTTTCAACCCCGGAGATAGCCCCGAGGGATCAAGTTCAAACCCTGGAGATAACCCCAAGAAGTCAATTCAACCTCAGAGATAACCCTGAGGACATTCAGAGTCAACAACAGTCCAACCTCAAAGATAACCCTAAGAAAAGACTTCTACAACTCTGCAAAAACCGGAGATAACCCCAGGAGGGGCAAAATGGTCATTTTGTTTACTCAACTTCACTTCAAATAAAATAAACTCATTTCAACTCAAATTAATTCAAAATAAGTCCCACAAGAACCATATCTTAACTTCAGAGTGCAAACTGTAAAATGGCTCACCGGATTGCCTAACAAAAACCCAAAAATGCTATTTTAGTCATGGGCCCATCTTCCTAGAATCAAGAAAGGGAAAATCTTATGTCATTGTGTATCTCTCGGAAAGATCTTTTTGGAATGGTATGGCACGCTTCCATCGGACTCCCGGATTAAAAGTTATGAACGACCGAGCGAACAGCGCATTGTCCGAGTGTACATACTTTGACATGACGAGACCCACATTGCTGGGCATCCCGGGCAGCTGCAGGTAGACCTGCAGAAGATATATGGGGCTTGGGGTGGCTTTATTTGCAAGAGAAACGGAGAGGAAGCCCTGTCCAATTTGTTATGTACACATTATAAACTGAGTGATTTCTCATTTTAAACACTTGTGAGCATATATTCTGTCATATTTTTACCGGTGGGAACCGAGTGTTCATCCACTTAAAGTTATAGAAGTCTTATTTGGCAGTCCACTGTAAGCCTTCTTACACACTTTAAAGCCTTTCTCTTCATCTTTGCACACACTTTTCTTCACGGTGAGAGTCGTGTTGCGTGTGTTTGCCCGGACCTCGGTCCGTGGTTTCATTTTAGTTTATATATATATATATATATATATATATATATATATATATATATATATATATATATGGTCAGGATCAGGTGAGGGCTCCTTTACTTTGTTAAATGAGGACTTTTTTTTTGGTTTTTTTTTGGTTTTTTTTTTAAACAACTAAAAAAATATTTAATATTTTATGGAACTGAAATTTTTTCATAATACAGTGTTTGGATGTGATTTGGGTACGTATAACAAAATATGTATGTACAGTCTGGGCAGACTATACCACCACTTTTTGGTATAGGTATTCAAAACACGCCCAAAATATTATATTATGAAAAAAATTTAGTTCCATAAAATATTAAATATTTTTTTTAGTTGTTTAAAAAAACCAAAAAAAAAAGTCCGCATTTTAACAAAGTAAGGGAGCCCTCACCTGATCGGCTCTGTATATATATATATATATATATATATATATATATATATATATATATATATATATATATATATATATATTTATTTAATCCCGCCTAGAGTTTACTTCGTGGCGGTTGATCGTCTTTACAGCTTTATTTACTTTTCGTCCCGCCTGGAATTTACTCCGTAGCGGTTGATTTCTTTTCGACATGATACACAAGATTGTTGGTCCTTAAAACATAAAATTCAAAATCTAATCGAAAGTGGTAGTATTGTAGTCCAACAACCTGACCAACAAAATGTTAACTCCAACCTTCCGGTACAGCATAATACAGAGGAAGTAAACATGATCAGGTCAAGAAGCGTTGAAATGTATCCAATTCGTAAGTTCATACTAAGGATAGAAGAATACCCCCAAAGGCATAGATCAAATGTCAAAAAGTGGGAAAACTCGAATGAGGGTATGATAGTATTGAAAAAATTAGAGACAATCCAGAATCAAGTAAATCTGATAGCTAAGCTGATAGTGCGCCAACATCAGGATACGAGACAGTTTTTCACTCAATTATCAGAAGGCCAAGAAAAGGGGGATTATAAAATTGCTAAAAGATCTTGTCAGTGAAAAATTCGCTCAGGGGAATGCGAACTCTCAAAGAAGAAAGATCAATCAACCTCCACAAGAGTCCAAAAATTCACCCCTTTGAAGAAATCAAATGAAGAAATGATACGCGTTCCGATAAGTGAAGGAAAGATTACTGAATTGCTGGCTCCTATAAATCCCAAGATAAAGAGTTATGATTCCACCAAGATATGTCTCTACCATTCTAACTCACTTAGACATACGACTGAGGAATGCTGGTCTTTGCGACATAAAATCCAGGATCTCATTGAAAATGGAGAGCTGGAGATAGAATTTCCTATTATCAAAAAAGGCGAAAATGAAATAAAAAGCTTAAGATGTCCACTCGAGACAGACAGTTCAAATGAGGTGAAGGTTATGAGCGATAATCCTGGCAGAACACAAGATAGAATGACCCTAATGTAAGAAATGACAGAGGAGACAAGGGAATCCCCAAAGGAGATTCCTCAGCTAACATCCAATATCTTGCGGTACAAAGGTAGCAACCACATTCCAAATCTTATAACCATGGATGATGCGGAGGAAATACTAATCCTTTCCAAGGAAGAAAAAGCTAAAAAAGAAAGTTCCTTGCAAGAAATGCGACAACATGTCGAGGGAGATTTCATGGTTGAATCCTCTCAAGCCCAAGAAAAAGGTGGAGGAACAAACGAAGGAAAAGGTGGTGAGGTTATCGGGGAAACCAACTCATTAAAAAATCAGGAGTTCATACCTTTTTGTGATGATTCCAGTTCAAGTGCCCCTGAGGAATGTATTGAATCAGGAGGCGATAAAGTTATGGCCATAAGTGAAGACATTCAAAACCAAGACGTAACCTCTATCGCGAGCTTTGAAGGCAACATAACCACTGACAACTGGACTATCAGGCCTCAACTAGCCAAGAAGATGTAGATCCATAGGATAAAGTTACGAGTTCCAGAAGATGTTGGGACGGTATCACTTTCTTCGTATTACACCTTTTATTTTCCATGCATATAAAAAAATATATATAAAAAACAGAAAAAGAAAAAAAAGAAAGGAGAAAAGAGAAAAAAAAAGAAAAAAGAAAAAATCAGATCAGTTAGGTTTCAGCTCATCAAGCCTGAACTACGAAAGACCTGATCTCCACTAATCAATGGGAGTACGTAGGCAGCCATTTATGGTGCGATCAAACTAAACAAAAACAACAAAAACATCTTTACACCCTTTCCCTTAAAAAAGAAAAAACAACAAAAACATCATTACACCCTTTCCTTTAAAAAAAAATAACAAAAACATTCCTACACCCTTCTCCTTATAAAAACAAAAATGACAACAACAACAAAAATTCCTACACCATTCCTGCCACATACAGCGTTGAACCTCTTACACTAGGTTCGAACTACGCAGACCTAATCTCTGAATCCACTACATGTTCACCAACTGGTATAGAAGTAAAAGCATCTTGCGACCTCGGCGTCTTATCAGCTCATCTGCCAAAGCAACTATCCCAGACAACAAGCAAGGCTGGGGCAATTTCAAAATTGGCAACAACCCGATATTGGAACTCGTACAATAAGACTAGAGCAATCTCAAGAATAGTGATAACTCAACACTGGGGCATTTATCAACCATCCTAAAGAGGAAAGTGTGCCAGTCAGCACCATCAGCATGGTACATCATCATCAGAGCTTCCCTCACATCATCTCACTGGCGATTTGGATATTACTCAATTGCGACTTCATCAACAAAGAGAGTTTCTCATATGAAGCATCGGCATCAACATGCGAAAGGACGGGGGCATTGTTCAATTCCAAGAAATGGAAGGAGCTTAATGCGGGATCAAGCCTCTCAGCAAAAGAAAGGGGAGAACTTCTAAAAGAAATTATGGCGACTTTAGCTTTCCCCTACGAAAGAAGAGGAAAATTCTCAAGAAAGTCATTAACTCAAAAGCAGGATCCCAATGATCCTCATCATCAAATGTGCCAACCGGCGTCAAATTCTCAAGTCGAGACCTCTGCACCAAAGTTAAAATCTGGGCAGCAAAAGAACAAGTTGCACCCTCCAGGGATGTTAGCGGCATTCAGATCATCAGTTCAGCTGGGTTGCGAATCAAGCGCTTAAGGAAATGGGGCACTAGTACCCAACAGCAAAATGAGACTCCAAACCACCTCAAAAAAGGTGAGGTAAAATTTTACTCCATACAATTTATAATCTGCATCAACTTAGGACATTAGACTCCTAAGGAAATCTCGAGCATCACATCATGCATGATCTACACATGTACAAAGGTGCTACATCAACATACATCTCTATCAAGGCATAGTCTGGTGAAGCCAACCTTTGAATATTACTTCAGTGAAGGTATCGGAGGATCCGATATTCTAAACCATTGGCATCAATTTAGCGCAACATCAAGACAATTCAGCAATGAAAGCTTTGTATACCACTGTTTGAGTGGGAACCAAAATAGTTTGGCGATGTCAGCGTATTTAACTACCAGCATAGTAGGATCCGTTGTCAAAATACCATTAGGGTAGGCATCATTGTAAACTACCAGCGTATACATCGGGAAGGTCTGGTGATTTCAAAATTTCATCCCCAATAGAGATGTAGAAAACATCTCAATTTCTCTTCATCAAACAGGCATTAGCAACACTGACAAAAAGCCAAACCATTGTAGTTAACACCGGCATAGGCATCAGCAATCCCCGGTAAAGGTAAAGCGATTTGCAAAAACATTTTAACATTCATTACATTCTTATTTGTGATTTTACGATTTTGTGATATGCGATTTGCGATATACGATATGCGAAATGCGATGTACGATTTGCTATATTCGAGTTGCGAAGTGCGATTGGCCAAATGCAAAAAGTGAAGTGCAAAATATGATGCGCGAATTGCGAACTTCGATTTGCGAAAATATTTTAACATTCATCATAAACATTCATTACATTGCGATTTGCATCATTAGAAATACCTTGTCATATTTTCAAGTGTCTACTAAACTATATCATGTCCATTCCATTGCATTGCATGAACATGATAAAGAGGGGCATCTGTAGACACTCAAAATTTTCATTTCCTATTAATAACCAGGTAGGAGGGAAAAAGCATCTTTTTTACACTCCAGAGATAACCCTGGAGGACCACAACATCAATTTTAAACCCGAAAATAGCCACGGGAGATCCAGTTTCCAACCTCGGAGATAATCCCGGGAAAATCAGTTTCAACCTCAGAGATAGCTTAGACATCAAATGCTGCGTAATTTGATATTCATGTTAACTATCAAAGACTCCTCAATTAATCTCTTTCTTCATATATACACATGTATTATGTATTTGATGGATCGGGTCCATGTCAATCATATGGATACATGTAATACCCAGAAAAAAATATAAATAAATAAAATTTTATGTTCTTAAAACATATTGTTTGGACTTTGTCTTTTATTTAAGTCAAACTTGTTATTTAATTTATTTGGCTAATAAGTATTAATAAGTGATGGATAAATTAACTTAGTAAAATTGGACTTTTCTTATGTTTGGGTTAAATTATAATTAAAATATATGGACTAAAATAAGTAAGGGATTTCATTGAATTGGGCCTTAAAACTATTTTGATTTTATTTGTAAGTGGGTAATATGAAATCCTATTAAAATTAGGAGAAATAATAAAATACATAAATAATAAGCAAAACCTAACTCCCTTATTATATACGAATTGGGGAGCGGAACTAGAAAAAAAAACTGCGTCGCGGGATAGAGAAGTAAACTTTATAGGAATTTTGAGAAATCAATTGGGTGCAGGATCAAAGCACCGCCCATCATAATTGACAGGTATGACTACAACTTGAAAAGAAAAAGTCTAGGGGGACCGTGTATGGGGGGACCGAAATTGGCGACCGGTCCAATTTTTTTATTTTTTTTAAAACTCTCTCCCAAATAATTTATAAGATTTACTGGAACTGGAATTTTTACAGAAAAATGTTTTTTGGATGTCATGTGGATACATGTAAAAAATAGTTTTGGATATTTATGGTGATTGAAAGGGGTGTCTTTAACAAAACCTTATAATTATTAATTTATTATAATGATTACTAAATATCATTTGCATTACACCAGTACCTATTTGGCAATACTTATTAGATTTGTGTAAATCAATTTTAAATATTTTATCAATACTAAACTTGGTTGCTTAAATAATAATAACAACAAGTCTCCTGATCACGTTTTTTTTTGTTTACTGATACGAATTTATTTTTTAATTTATGTATATAGTATTGCAAAATAGTGTGTTATACAAATTTAAATGAATAAATAAAATATTTTGAAATTATAGAAATAAAAATAATAAAATGAATTTATCAATGGGTTTAAGATGAAAGAATAATTTTATATGTGTACTTATATTTATTATTATTTTGTGTAATTAGTTCGAACGGAGGGAATTTAAAGAGTTATATTTGGAATATAAATTTTGGAGTATTAATAATTGATATAAAGCGGTGATTAAAGGCATATTAACTAGATTATAAATTATTTTAGAATTATTAGCTTGGATTATTTTTAATTTGAGGTGAATATGTTTAGGTTGCGAGTAACGTTTCGTATTTGATATCGTTGGCATTTGAGGGTAAGATTTTGTGGAGTGTGCTATAAACGGTTTGGAAGTATCAGGTACGGATTCCGTACTCTTTCAGCGATACTCTTGTTAAATTTGATTTGTTCGTTTTGTCGCTTGTTCGAATTTCGTTATTATTTCACATAATTATTTCTGTGAAATAAATATATTAGTTTCATTTTGGAGTTGATATATAAGACTCGTATTTATACTATTTAAATTAGGTTATCATGTTTAGTACTATTTATTTTTGATAATTATAGAGCGGTACATGTTGCTACCTTCATTTTGAGACCTTGTGACTATAATTTGATTTGGTTCAACATGTACATATAGAACCCTTTTGTTGGTATTTTGTCGCATGTGTTGTGACATGATATTTTTGTTAGAATATACCGTAGGGTATACCTGAGCTATAACCACCTGTGGGGGTACCACAGGCATGTCGTCTTGGCACGAGAGACATGACACTTTCCGTGGCGGTGTGATTAGTCCACGGCGTCTCCGTTTTGGGCTCCGATGGAAGTGGGCCATTTGGTGTTTTGTTGTGGGAGGCGTATGGGTTAACCATAGTTTTCTGTTCTGTAGATTTGTGATGTTGTGCCAAACACACCTATCCAATTTGCATACATTTGGATTCGCGGTCCAATGTGTGATTGCCTATGTGGCATTGTTTTGATGTGCCTGTGTGGCATTATTTTGGTTGCCTATATGGCATCATTTGATTTGTATGTGTGACGTTATTTTGACTTGCCTATGTGGCAATGTATATTTCTGAGCTCACTCGGTATGAAATAAAACTCAACCAATTGATTCAGCTTATTATTTCATTGTATTAGTTTTGTTTGTTTCTGTTCAGTTCAATTTATTGAGTTAGTTACTTCAATTCATTATTTCTTTATTCGTCTATTGGTTTCGTCAATTCTGTTGATTCAGATATATTCCATTAAGATCTTTGGAGAATATATTTTCGTCAGTATTTACACTTGAAGCTTTGTTCAGTATTTTGTCTTAGTTATTTTCGTATATCAGTTGTATATCTTTTGTATATCTGTTTCCGTACTGGGCAATTGGCTCATGCTATGTTTTTCTTCCAGCAGGTTTGTAGGGGTGATACAGGGCTAGTGTGATGAGAGAGTTGTCTTTGACCATCTAGGTTGATTCAATTTTAGATTTTGATTATTTTAACTCTATTTGGAGAATTGTACTTAATATTTTATTAATGGATATCATTATTACATATTTTGAAGTTATTTGTGCTCTGTTCACTTATTTTGAGGTTTGGTGTGCTTTGCACGTGACCTCCCTTTCCTTTTCGGGAAGGGGGTGTTACAGAAATGGTATCAGAGCATAGGTTCTTTCTTGTAGAAAATCTATTTAGGTTTGACCTATGAGTTATGGGTAAACCTTGGGTAGAAGTATGAGTTTGATTTGATTTTGGTTCTTTATTTGGTTGGTCTCTATGTTTGACTAACTGTCGATTTCTTTTCGATTTGTAGTTGATTTGAGGAAAGTGGAATAATTTGTTAAGGTGATTAAGTAATGATATTAGTTAAGAATTTTGATTCAATCATTGATGAGAATAAAGTTATACCTTGTACAATTAATAAATGATCATATATGAGATGCGATTATGATGTGATTATTTGTACCAACGAGAATTTTATTTTTGGAGATTTTTTTATAGTGATGGGTGATAATCTATTATTATCTTAGAATTAAGGATTTGATTTGGGTGATGATTTAGTTTTGTTAAGTTGTGGATAATTTGAGGTATGTGTATTGATGAGGTAATATGATAAATGGAAAATTATTAAGTATAAAGGATCTTTTGTAAATTTGAGTACTAGTAGATAGTTGGGGTAATTAGATTAATCATTTGAGGCTAATGATAAAAAAAAATTTGGCTATTTTCTAGTAAGATGTTGGAGTTATATGATATGAAATTTCTTTATAATCATGAGGAGATTTTGGAATTTGTTGGGTTAAGGTTTGCACTAAGAGAAGGATTGATTTATTAAATGATTAGATAATAAGTAATGATTTAAGAGATTTTGAATAGTTGTAGCTTGCTTATGCAGATGATAGAATATGTGACTTGGAGTTTGATGTGGTGATAAAGAGATCATAGTAGTATATTTTTAGTATAATAATATTTGAGAACTAGTTTAATTTGAGGTTATGATATTTTGAAACTATTGAGTTCTTAGGGTGAATTGGTAATATAATTTGTACAATTGTTGTGTTTATCTGATGTCGTTAGAGTTTTGAATGAATTTGTTTAAAGTAATAAATAAAATAAAAATAATTTGTTAAATCTTTATCATGTGTGGAACATAAACGTTTTATGAATTAAAGATAATTTTAAAGTTTTGGGTATTCGAATCGTATTTAGATGAAGAGTGAATTATGTTTTCTCAAATTATGTTCTGAAGATTACGTACGTTTGCAAGAATGAAACTCAAAGTAATTGGCAGGGGTCGTACCAGCTGTGGAACATGTGGTTAAATTCAATGCAAAATGAAGAATCTTAACTGGGCTTGACACGATAGCTGACGAATCTTTTACGAGTACATGGATAATTGTGTGGACCGATCGATGGACTTATCCGCGTTGATCGTTACAAATGGCGACTCTACGTCGTAACTAAATTTATTTATTTATTTGTAGCTTATTTGAATTCTGAGGATGAAATTATTTTTAAGGGGTGAAAAATGTAATAACCCATATTTTTTAAAATTAAATATTAATTAATTTTATTGTATACAATTGTATTTAAATTGCGAAAGGTAAATGATTTTTGTTTCCCTCTTTTCTTCCTTGTTTTGTTTGGAAAATTAAATTCTTTTAGTAGATAATTAAATAACTGATTAAATTAAAATTCAAAAAGATAATTCCATTTGTTAAAGTCTTGTGGTAAAATTATTCGGAGCGGGAAGCTACCTGGGAGATAGAGGAGTCTATCCGAGCGGAGTATCCACATATTTTTGATAATTACGTACGTTCATTCTTTTGATTCTGGGGACGAAATCCTTTTTAAGGGGGAGGTAATGTAATACCCAGAAAAAAAAATATAAATAAATAAAATTTTATGTTCTTAAAACATATTGTTTGGACTTTGTCTTTTATTTGAGTCAAACTTGTTATTTAGTTTATTTGGGCTAATAAGTATTAATAAGTGATGGATAAATTAAATTAGTAAAATTGGACTTTTCTTATGTTTGGGTCAAATTGAATTTAAAATATATGGACTAAAATAAGTAAGGGATTTCATTGAATTGGGCCTTAAAACTATTTTGATTTAATTTGTAAGTGGGTAATATGAAATCCTATTAAAATTAGGAGAAATAATAAAATACATAAGTAATAAGCAAAACCTAACTCACTTATTATATACGAATTGGGGAGCGGAACTAGAAAAAAAAAACTGCGTCGCGGGATAGAGAAGTAAACTTCATAGGAATTTTGAGAAATCAATTGGGTGCAGGATCAAAGCACTGCCCATCATAATTGACAGGTATGACTACAACTTGAAAATAGTTTTGGATATTTATGGCGATTGAAAGGGTTGTCTTTAACAAAACATTATAATTATTAATTTATTATAATGATTACTACATATCATTTGCATTACACCCGTACCTATTTGGCAATACTTATTAGATTTGTGTAAATCAATTTTAAATATTTTATCAATACTAAACTTGGTTGCTTAAATAATAATAACAACAAGTCTCCTTATCACGTTTTTTTTTTGTTTACTGATACGAATTTATTTTTTTAATTTATGTATATAGTATTACAAAATAGTGTGTTATACAAATTTAAATAAATAAATAAAATATTTTGAAATTATAGAAATAATAATAATAAAATGAATTTATCAATGGGTTTAAGATGAAAGAATAATTTTATAAGTGTACTTATATTTATTATTATTTTGTGTAATTAGTTCGAACGGGGGAAATTTAAAGAGTTATATTTGGAATATAAATTTTGGAGTATTAATAATTGATATAAAGCGATGATTAAAGGCATATTAACTAGATTATGAATTATTTTAGAATTATTAGCTTTGACTATTTTACATTTGAGGTGAATATGTTTAGGTTACGAGTAACGTTTCGTATTTAATATTGTTGTCATTTGAGGGTAAGATTTTGTGGAGTGTGCTATAAACGGTTTAGAAGTATCAGGTACGGATTCCGTACTCTTTCAGTGATACTCTTGTTAAATTTAATTTGTTCGTTTTGTCGCTTGTTCGAATTTCGTTATTATTTCACATAATTATTTTCTGTGAAATAAATATATTAGTTTCATTTTGGAGTTGATATATATGACTCATATTTGTACTCTTTGAATTAGGTTATCATGTTTAGTACTATTTATTTTTGATAATTGTAGAGCGGTACATGTTGCTACCTTGATTTTGAGACCTTGTGACTATAATTTGATTTGGTTCAACATGTACATATAGAACCCTTTTGTTGGTATTTTGTCGTATGTGTTGTGACATGATATTTTTGTTAGAATATACCGTAGGGTATACCTGAGCTATAACCACCTGCGGGGGTACCACAGGCATGTCGTCTTGGCACGAGAGACATGACACTTTCCGTGGCGGTGTGATTAGTCCACGGCGTCTCCGTTTTGGGCTCCGGAGGAAGTGGGCCATTTGGTGTTTTGTTGTGAGAGGCGTATGAGTTAACCCTAGTTTTATGTTCTACAAATTTGTGATGTTGTGCCAAACACCTATCCGATTTGCATACATTTGGATTCGCAGTCCAATGTGTGATTGCCTATGTGGCATTGTTTTGATGTGCCTGTGTGGCATTATTTTAGTTGCCTATGTGGAATCATTTGATTTGCCTGTGTGGCATTAATTTGACTTGCCTGTGTGGCAATGTATATTTCTGAACTCGGTATGAAATAAAACTCAACCATTTGATTCAGCCTATTATTTCATTGTATTAGTTTTGTTTGTTTCTATTCAGTTCAATTTATTGAGTTAGTTACTTCAGTTCGTTATTTCTTTATTCTTCTATTGGTTTCGTTAATTTTGTTGATTCAGATATATTCCATTAAGATCTTTGGAGAATACATTTTCGTCAGTATTTACACTTGAAGCTTTGTTCAGTATTTTATCTCAGTTATTTTCGTATATCAATTGTATATCTTTTGTATATCTATATCCGTACTGGGCATTTGACTCATGCTGTGTTTTTCTTCAGGCAGGTTTACAGGGATGATTCAGGACTATTGTGATGAGAGAGTTGTCTTTGACCATCTAGGTTGATTCAATTTTAGATTTGGATTATTTTGACTCTATTTGGAGAATTGTACTTAATATTTTATTGATGGATATCATTATTACGTATTTTGAAGTTATTAGTGCTCTGTTCACTTATTTTGAGGTTTGTTGTGCTTTGCACGTGACCTCCATTTCTTTTTCGGGAAGGGGGTGTTACAATACAGATCACCAAGTGTTTCAAGTTCTAGACTTGGGGAAGGATAATACGGTTTATCGACATAGAATATATGGATTGTACCGACTTTTTAACATCAGTATCTCCTCGTCACTTTTGACAAAGGGAGACAACTCTATACCTCTAACGCATGTCAGGGAATGAGATGCAGTGTTTGGAATACTCTATGATTATCTAAGGCTAAAAGCTCCAGTAACTCTCAGGGATATGAATAGTTAAAATGCTACAAACAGCTAATTTATTGATGCAATTCTTTGTACAAGGCTGAAAAATAACAAATGCTTTTAACTGATAAAGATGAACATTTGGGTTCTACTAAATTATCATTAAAGTGCCACTTTTGGATTCTGCCTCCGTACAACAAGACTAGTGAGTACATCTTATTCCACATTTGTTTGTCGTTTCTCCGACAAATGCCAAGATGATCGAATGCAGAAGAATTTTACACTATTCTCTTAATTAGAAACTTCATTTAGTATTTACTCATAGCACCTAAATCTTAAAACCAATTTCAAGTATGTTCTATGCTTGTTGATGTTCTTATATGGAACCAAAAAATTGCTTAGATTTTCTGCTACAAATTGCTATAAAATCAAATCATTGGGAAAAAAAGAGTGTAAAACTTCATACTCGGTATATCAAATGACAAATTAAGAAGGCTTAAGTAAACAAGTTAGCAATAAAAAGAATTTCAGACAACCTACAAAACTCGATGCTAATACTCAGACACGATATGGTAGGCAATTAGGATTTCAAGGCCAAGCCCACAAGTATATCATTGTTGGGTTTCGGCATAGAAACGCTCAGCGGAAATTAAAATTTTAAAGCAATTTCTGAAACCCTAAAACAGGATCCATGCGAAAAATAATTAATTCAGTGGTTAGATATTATATCGATTATAGAATTTTCTGAAACGCTCCGAATCTCCAATGCAATTCCTCACGATACTACATCTCTACGGTATCCACACGAACGCACGAAAACCGTCGCACGATTCTGCAATAAAAGGAGCTGCGGTACTAGCCACCAAAGGAACAAGATTTTCGAACTTTTCTCTAGTCTCTCTCTAAAAGCGGCTAGGGTTTGTGAGTTTATGATTGTTCCTTAAAATGGCTACTATATATCATATATAGTAGTTAATAAGAATTAATCAAAACCCTAATCCAATTAAAATAAAATCCAAAATTTATATATATATATATATATATATATATATATATATATATATATCTTAATTAAGTCTTAATTAATATACCTATATATAAATTATCCTATTAATTTAAATTCGTAATTTAAAATTCTATCAATCATATTGACATATTTAAATCTTTACAATTTAAATTAATTTCTTTTTAATTACGTTCTTTGTGTGTGACCCTATAGGTTATTATTACGTTGGCAATAATTTTAAAATCATATTATAAAATTATAAACAGTGAGCGGCATCTAGTAATGCATCACTGCTACCCAAGTAATAATAAGATCGATAATTCAATGTAACCTTTTTGTGACCAATGTTTCAATGTAATTTAATCCTTTTAACATTGACATCCTAGATTAAACTCGAGTCATGAAATATGTCATACTCTTCATAATTTAATCTGAGTTTTCTTGATCAATGAGTAGACTATATGAAACAAATCACTATTTGAGCATGGCCATACATTTCATAGTCCTACTCAATCAAGAGGCCTATGGATATCACCCCTAATATATAGGATGGTTAAATTTCATCTAGATCACTCATATTCCTCACATGATTCATGATGTACCCAATAATTACCTTTATAGTCCACCCTATTAAAGGTGACATTTGATGATATCAAAGTACATAAATTCTCGTGTAGAAATATAGTGATTTCAGGTCAGAGGACCATTACATCATTGTCACTATGAGAATCGCTAACGACACTTCGATGCTCCACATAGAATTCTCGTGGTGGGTCTGTCCAGTACATCGTTCTCTAACACATACTTATGCATTGACTTAATATCTCATATATTTATGACCAATGAGATTTGGTCATCAGTCAATCCACATACTAGTCTCAATGCATCATTGTTGTCCTATCAACAATGGTACTCGACTAGGGACTTAAGAGCAATGATACTAATTGTAATTATATAATCTCATGTTCAAGTCACATACTTGAAACTATATAAATTGTATCACTATTCTAAGGAATTTTATTGTGTTAAAATTTATATAACGCAGTAAATAAAACCATAATAAAATCATTCATTTATTTAATCAAATATAATATCAAAATGTTAAATAATTATATCAAATAATTGGTCTCTAGGGCATAAACTCTAACAGTCATTCCATAGAGAAAGATTCATCTAAAATTATGGAATACAGTATCATCCCAAAAGTAGGAACTTTGCATTAGTTCATATATGGTCTATACAAAACGCAGAGCCCATGTCATAGCATTCGTGAACCAAAAAGGGTAGTGAACGTTTCACTGAGCTCAGATACTATATTTTATCTACTAATCTAGGCTACTGGGAACAAATTGCTAAAAGCTAATAGATCACACATCACTTGTTGTACTGAAAAAATCCATGTGTCACACATCACTTGTTGTACTGAAAATGTTTTGTGCGGACAACAAACAGCTAATAGATCTTCAACTTGTGGCTAGTTAACAAACCAAGTTTGTGTGCTTACAATTGGTGTTTAGCCTTTGTTATATAGAAAATATGTGCAACAACTGTTATAACTTCACCATGTGTCCTTGTCTCTAACCATGTGATGAAAAAGCTTAACACATGGTGATAAAAATGCATCATTTTAAATAATATCAACTACTTTTAATCTCCCTCACAATCTGACTAGGTTTCAAGTTCTGAATTTGCTAGAATAAAATTAGTTATTCAGCTTTTGAAAATCAGAACATAAACTATAGAAATCAATGAACCAGAATTCCCAAAGATCAAATCTTTGGGCACCATTTACAGTCATAAATTCAGAATGAATAGAATTGAAAACTAATCCAAATGGAAAATCACAAATATTCCTTAGAAAATTGGTTAAACAGATTTTCTTTTCTTATAAAACAGAAATTAACATATAAATACACAACACATATGTTGTTATATAATTATAGAGAGAGAAAGAGAGACCTTGACATCGCGAGTGGCTCTAAAGTGCAAACTAGGACCAAGGTCAAACGAACCCTTAACAAGAGCATGTTGCTCCTCGATATCGTAATCGAGCGAAAGATACTTGGAAACGAAGCTCAATTGAGGCTCAGCCACTTCTTCATTGCTGTTGTTCTGAAACGTTAGCTTCAGTTTCTCCAGATTCTCCAACAACTTGCATGATATCTTATGAAAATACACCGAGTTGTCACTGTCAAACTCCGATGTCACCCTGAAGGTCGGCCGCTTAACAATTATTGACACTAATCCTCCACCTTCGCCGCCGCGAACTCCAGCAGTGGGTCGTGGTGGCTAGACGCCTCTTCAATTTTAGGTTTCTAAGGTCAGATCCCCAAATTTTTTGTCGAATTGGAAAAGTATATTAGGGGAAAGAAGAATTGCCTAAATTAAATTTAATTTTATCAATTATATCTTTTTTGTTCAATTTTTCTTTGAATATACTCTTCTTTTAACCAAATTATGTAATTTAAGAATAATTTGTATAAATAAAAAAACTATATTTTTGAAAAATAAAGCTTTAATAGTTTTTTTAAAAGATTTTATTTTTAAACGAATATTTTTTTAAAAATAAAAAACTTCAACGACTACCGTTGAAAATAAAGGCTCTCACATCTAATTTGGGAAAAACTACAATATACTTGAATTTTTAGATTTTTTTGGCTAAAAATCAGAAAGGCAACCAACGCCATTTAAAAAAATATTTTTCAAAAAACTTAATTTAAAAAAATTTATCTTACTTTTTTTTAAAACGATTTTATTTTTTAAAAGAAATTTGAAAAAAATAAAATGTGATCCAAAGCCAAACTAACCGGCATTGTAACTTTTTTTAAATTTTTTTATGAAACAAATTTATAAAAAAAGAGTAAGATGTAACAACATTTTAACTGACGTTGGAATCTTTTTTTTTTTAATTTCTTTGATCTCTTGTTATTGTTTACAAATATCAATATTTTTTAATGTTTATTCTCTGTCATCGGCGTTGGAAATGAAGGAGTATATAAGACTTCAGCTATAAAAAAATAAAAATTCTAACGCCAATTAAAGTGATGTTGCATCTTACTCTTCTTTTTTATAAATTCATTTTTTTAAAAAAATTAAATAAAATAGGGATAAAATTGATATTACATTAATATGGGTCAAACTAACTTATTAGGAATGACTTATAAGTCATTTAAAATAACTTTATTCAGTTTTAGTTCATAAAATATAATAAATTTTTCTTCATCTTTTATGTTTTCTCTTAGAACTGATAGTATTATAATTTAATTTTATAATATATTTGAAAAAAAAATGTAAAATGAGAACTAGGAATAGCTATGGGTATACAATTACTATTCTTTTTTTATGTTTTAATTTTGGACTTAAAAATATATTCATAATTTAAGTTACTCCATCCGTCTAAGAATAAAAGTTCTTATTATTTTATGTAATCTCAAGTTAAATATTTATTTATATTAAATAATCTATTTTTTACAATAATTTGTGCGTAATATCCTTAGTATTAAATTTCATATTTTTATTATTTATAAATATTTATATAATATCACTAGTCATGTATAGAAAAATATGCAATTAGATGAGAATTTAAATATGAATAATTTTATCATTTGACATTTTTTTAAATTCGCATAAAATCAATTATCACTTTCATTCTCGGAGTGAGGTAGTACTTGTAAGTATATCCTATTTTATCTAGAAATAGGAAACATTGGGAAGCATAGATATAATAATCAGGTTTGATGAGATTGGGTTTATTTGGGTCAGAGGCCCGGAACTAACATGCTTGGCAATCTATTGCCACGAGTACTATTTCAACAACCATAATCTATACTGTTGATCGCAACATTGGATGACACTGATTGAAATTGATTTCCCCCTGCCGCTACAAACTGTAGCGACATGAGAAATTAATCATTTGCCCCTCATTTGCTCATGTCCTACATTGTCTATCGCTAATAGTTATGGCGGTAGTTTAGTTAACAAATAAATTAGAATGGCTTAGTGGTAGCTTAATGGCTCAATAACCCATAGGTCTTAGGTCCAAAACTTAGTTGAGATATTTTTCCTTTTTATGTTATATTTTTTGTGTATTAGATAAATTCTATTATATATATATATATATATATATATATATATATATATATATATATATATATATATATATATATAAATTTATCTCTAAATATTCATATAAATATTTATAAACAAATATTCATATAAATTTATCTTTAAAATTTATAAATTTATAAATATTTCATCTAAAATTTACTTTAATGTTGAGATTTATTTAGTTAACTAATAAATTATAATGGCTAAATGGTAGCTTAATGGCCCAATAACCCATAGGTCTTAAGTTCGAAATCTAGTTGTGATATTTTTGTTTCTTATGTTATATTTTTTATTTATTAGATAAATTCTATTACCATATTTGAAACCCCAGATTTTATGAATAAAGAATTAATTTTCTCGAAATAATTTTTTAATATTATGGTGTGAATTTGAGATAATATTATAGTTGTGGGTAGTATTTATAAATTTTGCAAAGTATGCAAGTTGTTATATTATATTCGATTGGTCAGGGAATATTCTTTGTGTCGGAAAATATTCGTATGACGGTACAATTATTGGTGGACCCCACAACGGAATTATTGTCGGATTGAGAAAACGACAAAAATATTTTATTGAAAATAACGGCGGAAGTTTTACCGTTGATACTGTTGAACAACTAGGTAGTAAAAGTACAGTAATACGCGTTGTTGCATAGTAGCACACGGTATTGATTATTGATATTTATGTGAGAAGTCGCTCAGTTTGATTCAATTATTGTCGATTAATAATATGAATTATTATAGCGATGATGACGTTTTGTTTTATTCGTATTATTAATGTAATAAAATAGAAACATCTTTTTATATAAAACAGAATACTTTATTAAAGTTATTCTATAAATAGAATATATTATATTTTATTATGCATAGTGTTGCATAGTGTTGCATAGTGTTTTGCATAGTGTTTGCATAGTAAAAATCTTTTTATATAAATAGAATATATTATATTTTATTTAAAAGATTTTTCTTTAAATATGGACCGTAAGATTAAAGCAAATCAATCTGGACCGTTCATGGATTAGTTACTATGCATTCCATTTTCCTATAAATAGAAGCTCATTCCTTCATTATTTTCTTACGAATTCACTGAACTCTAGAGAGAGAAACTATAGAGAGATAGAAGAAAAGCTTTTGCTACTTAACTTTTCTTCTCCTATATCCAGTTTCTGTTACGGTAAGGGGTGTTATTCTTTCTTATTCATGAAGAGAACTATTGTTATTCCATTTCTTATTATTCTGTTGGAATAACCTGTATACGCGGTCAACCCTATACTTGGTGACATTCTTCTATCATTCTGTGGAACATCCTGTCTGTGTGTTTTACACCGGTCCTGGTTCCGTCTTTATTATTATTCCGTTGGAACATCCTGTCTGTGTGTTTTACACCGAACCTGGTTCCGTCTTTATTATTATTCCGTTGGAACATCCTGTCTGTGTGTTTTACACCGGACCTGATTCCGTTTTTATTATTCTGTTGGAACATCCTGTCGGTGCAAATTTTGCCTGACCTGGTTCCGTTATTATTATTCTGTTGCAATAACCTGTCGATGCGAAGTACCGCATGCATGATGATTTCTTTTGTTATTCCATTCTTTATTATACTCAGTTGGTTAAAGTTTTGACTTCTATACTCCATGAAATTAGTAGAATATCCTTGATATTTGCGCTTCATCTAGTATCTTTTCATGGAAATATTCTTCTGATCATTCTTGAATTTTACTCTACAAAGCAGTATCATGTGGACAATTTGGACATTAGTAGTTCTTGGACAAATTAATTCTTGAACTTGTTTTATTGAATTCTCATATCATTGTCATTATCCTCATGTTTATGTTATGTTGAAAGTCATCTGTGGCCTGTAGTGCATAAATGGACTTGGTATGATTATGACTAGGGATTATTCGGTATAATCATGACCGTAATGTTATAAATGATGTGAAAATTAAAAGTCCTTATTGGCCCGTAGTGCATTGATGGACAGTTTTTGGTATGATTATGGCTATGGATTCTCTTCGGCCAAGGGAGCAAAGATGAATTGTTTTATGGCATGATTAGGACCGTTGATGAAAACACAATTATCTTTGGCCCGTAGTGCATGAATAATTCGTGGTCGTGATACTAAAGAATATCCTTGGCCTGTAGTGCAGGGATGATTTAATGATGTGGATTATTTATTGAGCTGAGTCTCAGCGATAAAAGTGATGAAAAACTTTTTAGATCATAAAGGATAGTAGATTCTATTCTCTACTTGACTCTTTTAATGGATTGCTTGTTCCGCTGCAGTTAAACTTGATGTCTATTATATTTTATCAGTTTAACATTGTTGGAGGCTAATGATAATTTATTCTGCATTATCTTAGTCATAATATTTCTTACTGGGCTAGTTGAGCTCACCCTTTCTTTCACTGTTCTCTTCAGGAAATGAGAACATAGCAGGGACTAGTCGGGGAACGGAGTGACGGTCCAGAGGATAGCATTAGTAGTCCTCACTATTCTGAGAAATAGTGTATTAATAATTGTAATGAGGACTCTTTTTGAGTTTGTATAATCTCTAGTAGACAATAATTGTATTCAAACTCACAGTTATGTTTTATCGTATTGTACACGACAGTTGTATTAGTAAGTTGTATTTGAATTATGTACCATGTATCTGACGACCCAAGATGGGTGATGTATACCAAATTTCGGGGGCGTCATAGTTGGTATCAGAGCTTAGGGATATGATCTCTGGCTAAGATGTGAGATAAGAACTAGGAGGGGAGAGACGAGGAATTCCTTCGCTAGTATGACCTACCTAAGTTTATGTGCTATTTTATTGGTCGGTCAAAGTATAGGGATAATATGTGATATGTTAATTAACCCTTGTATTGTGGCAGTGTTTGAAAATGGCATCCGAGAATGTTGAGATTATCAATGGAGCACAGGAGACCGTTGAGTCTCCACAGATCAATAATCAGGATAATGTGCAACAGGATGGCGATAATCCTCCTGTAAACAACAACACTGATCAATTGACGAACGACGGTACGTTTAGGAGCTTTTTAGAATTCATGCAACATCAGGCGAAGGCGACTCCTGTTCATAATGCAGGAGGAAACAATGGCAATCCATGGTTGGTCACCGCTAAGCAATTCAAGGAGCTGGGACCACCGGAGTTTTTGGGAAAACCAGAACCACTTAAGGCGGAGACGTGGTTAAAGCAGATCACCAAGATATTTGATGTCTTGGGATGCTCCGAGGAGCAAAAGGTTCCTTTTGCCACCTTTATGTTGCGTGAAGAAGCAGATCATTGGTGGGAATCTGTAAAATGTACCCAGACTAACGCACTCAAGATGTCTTGGGAGAAGTTTCAAGAGCTGTTCAACGACAAGTACTTTCCTAAAAGTATTCGTCACATGAAGGAGGTAGAGTTTATCAAGCTGGAGCAAAAAAATATGATCGTGTTGCAGTACGAGGCTAAGTTTGCGGAGTTGTCCCGGTTTGCATCCCATTTGGTCGATAATGAGGAGCGAATGGCGCGAATGTTTCTGCGAGGTTTGAAACCCGATATACGTCAATACCTCATTTCTCATAAACTTTGTTTATATTCAGATATTGTGAATAGGGCTCAGTTAGTGGAGCGCGATAATGAGTTATCACAACCAAAAGGTAATGACCAGCAACACGATAATAATCATACCGGTGGCAACGGCCATCGGAACAATGATAACCATCGCGGGGGAAATTATCATACCAAGAATGGTAACCACTTCGGTGGTAATCATGGACAAAATAATAAGAATGGACATTTCAAGATGAGAAGGTTCAACAATGACGTAAAGATGTCGGTACCAGCACCTGTTTTAAAGGAAGAAGAACGACCATCGGTCGTATGTTTCAAATGCGGACAGGAGGGACACATCCGTCCAAATTGTACGCAGCAGTCCAAAGCATGTTTTAATTGCGGAAGAGGAGGTCACCTAGCTCGATTTTGTCGTATGATGAAGACAATTCCAGCTGGGATAATGATGCCAAAGGATGTCCATGACAAGCCAAAACCGGTAGTTTGAGAGAGAGCGTTTTTTTTTTCGTGATGAGGAACCTGAATAAAATTATCACGGGTAAGTTAATCATAAGCTCTTACGAAGTCTATACCGTGTTAGATACCGGTTCTACTCACTCTTTTATTTCACCTAGTTGTGTTCAATGTTTGTACTTAACTCTGGAGAAGTTAAACTTTGATTTATCTATTGAAACTCCATTGGGAGAAACCTTCGTTACCTCCACTATTTATAAATCTTATTTGATTCAAATCGACACTTTCACGTTACGTGTTGATCTTGTCTCTTTGAAAATACTTGCCTTTGATGCGATTTTAGGAAACGATTGGTTAACTACTCATCATGTTTTTCGTAAGGTTGTTAGCTTTCATATTCCTAACCAACCTATTATGCGAATTCAAGCAACCAAACCACTAAATTCAATCATTGTCATATCAAGCCATACGTAAAGAGCCCCGATCCTTTTGTTGATGACTTCCTTGTGTGGAATGCACCGAAGCCAGACTTTCTGTAGGTGACGTCGTGAATGACGATAACAAGTTGATAGGTATCATTGTGAGGTGATATCTTGGTTAAGGGATAGAAGTCACAGTTGGTATCAATGTGACGTACTATCCAAATCTTGGATGTGAGTAACAGTTTTGAATGATATTTTTATCATTAATAAATCTCTTAACGTATTCCTGAAGACTTCTTAGCCTACCCCAGAGCGTGAAATCGAATTTTATATTGACACCAGTACAAAACCTATTTCTTAAACCCTCAAAATAATTTTTTCAACTAAAACGAAAGTAACATGCACCAAAGACGTTGACTCGAGCTGTTGAAGATTACGATCGTACTATTCAATATCATCGTGGAAGAGCGAACGTGGTAGCTGACGTGTTGAGTAGAAGATCGTATGCGTTTACAAGTGCGATGTTGTTAACACAAAGACTCATTTCGTATAACTTGCAAATGATGAAGATAGAGTTAAAGACTCTAGGGACCCACGTGAAGATAACGAATATACGAGTAAAATTGACTTTAATCGATAAAGTTAAAGACGCTCAAGCTACATACCCGAATCTGATGAATGTGAAGAAGAAGGTTCAAGAGGGTGTTATTTTAGAAGCAAGAGTTGCTGAAGAGAGGAAATCTCAACCCTCGATTTAATTGGCCCATTTGAAATCCTCGATTGAGTAGAAACTGTGGCTTATAGACTCGTTTTACCGCCAAATATATTGCGTGTTCATAACGTTTTTTTTCGTATCGATGTTACGTAAATATGTGGACGACCCGAACCACATTATTAATTTAGAACCGGACGAGATAGCGGATGATTTAACGTTTAAAGAGATACGTGTTACAATCTTGGATAAGAAGAATCGTATTCAACACTCAAAGGTTATATCTCAAGAGTTAGAATTTGAAGTGAAGTCAAGGTATCCTCACCTGTTCGGCATACCAGGTACGTACGTAAATTTCGAGGGCGAAATTCCATAAGGAGGGGAGATTATGAAACCCCAGATTTTATGAATAAAGAATTAATTTTCTCAAAATAATTTTTTAATATTATGGTATGAATTTGAGATAATATTATAGTTGTGGGTAGTATTTATAAATTTTGCAAAGTATGCAAGTTGTTATATTATATTCGATTGGTCAGGGAATATTCTTTATGTCAGAAAATATTCGTACGAAGGTACAATTATTGGTGGACCCCACAACGGAATTATTGTCGGATTGAGAAAACGACAAAAATATTTTATTGAAAATAACGGCGGAAGTTTTACCGTTGATACTGTTGAACTACTAGGTAGTAAAAGTACAGTAATACGCGTTGTTGCATAGTAGCACACGGTATTGATTATTGATATTTATGTGAGAAGTCGCTCAGTTTGATTCAATTATTGTCGATTAATAATATGAATTATTATAGCGATGATGACGTTTTGTTTTATTCGTATTATTAATGTAATAAAACAGAAACATCTTTTTATATAAAATAGAATACTTTATTAAAGTTATTCTATAAATAGAATATATAATATTTTATTATGCATAGTGTTGCATAGTGTTTTGCATAGTGTTGCATAGTGTTTGCATAGTAAAAATATTTTTATATAATTAGAATATATTATATTTTATTTAAAAGATTTTTCTTTAAATATGGACCGTAAGATTAAAGTAAATCAATCTGGACCGTTCATGGATTAGTTACTATGCATTCTATTTTCCTATAAATAGAAGCTCATTCCTTCATTATTTTCTTACGAATTCACTGAACTCTAGAGAGAGAAACTATAGAGAGATAGAAGAAAAGCTTTTGCTACTTAACTTTTCTTCTCCTATATCCAGTTTCTGTTACGGTAAGGGGTGTTATTCTTTCTTATTCATGAAGAGAACTATTGTTATTCCATTTCTTATTATTCTGTTGGAATAACCTGTATACGCTGTCTACCCTATACTTGGTGACATTCTTCTATCATTCTGTGGAACATCCTGTCTGTGTGTTTTACACCGGACCTGGTTCCGTCTTTATTATTATTCCGTTGGAACATCCTGTCTGTGTGTTTTACACCGAACCTGGTTCCGTCTTTATTATTATTCTGTTGGAACATCCTGTCTGTGTGTTTTACACCGGACCTGGTTCCGTTTTTATTATTCTGTTGGAACATCCTGTCAGTGCAAATTTTGCCTGACCTGGTTCCGTTATTATTATTCTGTTGGAATAACCTGTCGATGCGAAGTACCGCATGCATGGTGATTTCTTTTGTTATTCCATTCTTTATTATACTCAGTTAGTTAAAGTTTTGACTTCTATACTCCATGAAATTAGTAGAATATCCTTGATATTTGCGCTTCATCCAGTATCTTTTCATGGAAATATTCTTCTGATCATTCTTGAATTTTACTCTACAAAGCAGTATCATGTGGACAATTTGGACATTAGTAGTTCTTGGATAAATTAATTTTTGAACTTGTTTTATTGAATTCTTATATCATTGTCATCATCCTCATGTTTATGTTATGTTGAAAGTCATCTGTGGCCTGTAGTGCATAGATGGACTTGGTATGATTATGATCAGGGATTATTCGGTATAATCATAACCGTAATGTTATAAATGATGTGAAAATTAAAAGTCCTCATTGGCCCGTAGTGCATTGATGGACAGTTTTTGGTATGATTATGGCTATGGATTCTCTTCGGCCAAGGGAGCAAAGATGAATTGTTTTATGGCATGATCAGGACCGTTGATGAAAACACGATTATCTTTGGCCCGTAGTGCATGGATAATTCATGGTTGTGATACTAAAGAATATCCTTGGCCTGTAGTGCAGGGATGATTTAATGATGTGGATTATTTATTGAGCTGAGTCTCAGCGATAAAAGTGATGAAAAACTTTTTAAATCATAAAGGATAGTAGATTATATTCTCTACTTGACTCTTTAAATGGATTGCTTGTTCCGCTGCAGTTAAACTTGATGTCTATTATATTTTATCAGTTTAACATTGTTGGAGGCTAATGATAATTTATTCTGCATTATCTTAGTCATAATATTTCTTACTGGGCTAGTTAAGCTCACCCTTTCTTTCACTGTTCTCTTCAGGAAATGAGAACATAGCAGGGACTAGTCGGGGAACGGAGTGACGGTCCAGAGGATAGCATTAGTAGTCCTCACTATTCTGAGAAATAGTGTATTAATAATTGTAATGAGGACTCTTTTTGAGTTTGTATAATCTCTAGTAGACAATAATTATATTCAAACTCACAGTTATGTTTTGTCGTATTGTACACGACAGTTGTATTAGTAAGTTGTATTTGAATTATGTACCATGTATCTGACGACCCAAGATGGGTGATGTATACCAAATTTCGGGGGCGTCACACCATATATATATATATATATATATATATATATATATATATATATATATATATATATATATATATATATATATATATATATACAGTCTGAATCCAGTCCGGGATCCCGGACTGTAATAAAATACGGACCTTTTTTTTTTTTGCTTTTTTTTTTGAAACAACTAAAAAAAATTATGGATTTAGAATTTTTACATAAAACAGTGTTTTGGACGTGTTTTTAATACCTATACCAACCAATGTATGTACAGTCTGCCCAAACTGTACAGAAATATTTTGGTATAGGCATCCAAAACACGCCCACAATACTGTTTTATGTAAAAATTCCAATTCCATAAATTTTTTTTTTGTTGTTTCAAAAAAAAAAAAGGTCCGTATTTTAGTACAGTCCGGGATCCCGGACTATATATATATATATATATATATATATATATATATATATATATATATATATATATATATATACTCATCTTAAATCTCCACATTAAACTAAATATATATAAAGTAACTATAAATATTTATATAATGTAACTATGAATATTTTAATATATATATAAATTTATCTCTAAATATTCATATAAATATTTATAAATAAATATTCATATAAATTTATCTTTAAAATTTATAAACAAATATTTATTTATAAATATTTCATCTAAAATTTATAAAATTTAGATATGAATATTTGTTATAAATATTTAGAGATAAATTTATAAATATTTATATGAATATATATTTATATATATAAATATTCATAGTTACTTTATATATATTTAGTTTAATGTTGAGATTTGTTTAGTATTTTATTTAGTTTAATAAGAAATTTTAAAAAGAATATATATGTATATGTATATGTATATGTGTGTGTGTGTGTGTGTGTGTGTGTGTGTGTATATATATATATATATATATATATATATATATATATCATATGTGGACGGGCTGACGTGACGAATATTGAACTTTATCCCAAAAAATATGTTGATGCACATATTCAAACCCATGACCTCCAGTTTGGAATATTGATCCAATGATCACCCGAGTACTTGGGCCTAGTTATTATTATTATTATTATTATTATTATTATTATTATTATTATTATCTTAATTTAAGGCAACATTTTAATAGTCGTTGCAAAAAGATGTATAAAATATGTAACGAAAAAAAAAATTATTGCAAATGAATGTGGTCCATATTAGGCAACGAAATATAGTATCAAAAAACTTTCTTTGCCCACGATGAGGAGAAATCAAGTGGTTAGAAATTTTACAACGAATTTTGTTTCCAAATTTTGCAACTACTTATGAATTTCGTTGCAAAAAGTTAAAGTCTGACCCAATTTGCAACGAATGACAAGTTTCGTTGCTAAACATACACCTTTAGCAACGACTTATAAAGTCGTTCCCCGAAAAATCGTTGTTAAAAACCCATTTTTTTGTAGTGACTTATATATATATATATATATATATATATATATATATATATATATGGACTAACATTATCGATTTATGCCTCGATTGAGCCTAGACTTACGTCTGGAGCGTTTATTTTCTTATATATGTAAAACCCCAACTTTTTGAATAAAGAAGAATTTTCTATAAATATTATTTTTGAATATTATGGAGTGAAATTGATATAATGTTACAGTTGTGGGTAATATTTATAAATTTTGCAAAGTACGCAAGTTGTTATATAATATTCAATTGGTCGGGGAATATTCGTTTTAACAGGAAATATTCTTACAATGGCACAATCATTGGTGGACCCCACAACGGAATTATTGTCAGACTGAGAAAACGACAAAAATACTTTATGAAAATAACGGCGGAAGTTTTACCGATAACTGTTGAAACACCCGGTGTTAAAAGTACAGTAATACGCGTGGTTGCATAGTAGCACACGGTATTAATTATTGATGCTTACGTGATAAGTCACTCAGTTTTGTTGGTATTATTAATGTAATAATACAGAAAATCTTTTTATATAAAACAAAATACTTTTATAAAGTTATTCTATAAATAGAATATATTATATTCTATTATGCATAGCGTTGCATAGTGTCTGTATAGTATTTTGCATAGTAAAATCTTTTTATATAAAACAGAATACTTTTATAAAGTTATCTGTTTTATTAGACAATAATTAGAATATATTATATTTTATTATGCATAGTATTTGCATAGTGTCTGCATAGTGTTTGTATAGTAAAATCTTTTATAAATTTATTCGTTTTATTAGATTATAAATAGAATATATTATATTTTATTTAAAAGATTTTGCTTTAAATATGGACCGTCAGATTAAAGTAAATCAATCTAGATCGTTCATGAGTTAGTTATTATGCAGTCCATTTTTCTATAAATAGAAGCTCATTCCTTCATTATTTTCTTACGAATTCACTGAAACTCTAGAGAGATGAACTATAGAGAGAAAGAAGAAAAGTATTCTACTATTTCACTACTCATATATCCAGTACTCTTCTTCTTAAGGTATGGAATATTATTTGTTGTACTCATAGGGAATATTATTTGTTGTACTCGTAAGGGGTGTTATTCTTTTGTATTCATGAAGAGAACTTGTGTTATTCTATTTTTTATTATTCTGTTGGAATAACCTGTATACGCTGGCTACCCTATACTTGGTGACATTCTTCTATTATTCTGTCTTTATTATTCTGTTGGAATATCATGTCTGTGCATTTTACGCCGGACCTGATTCAGTCTTTATTATTCTGTTGGAATATCCTGTCTGTGCGTTTTACGCCGGACCTGATTCCGTCCTTATTAGTATTCTGTTGGAATAACCTGTCTATGCGAAGTACCGCATGCATGATAATTTCTGTTGTTATTCCATTCTTTATTATTCTGTTAGAACATCCTGTCGGTGCGAATTTCGCCTGACCTGGTTCTGTTATTTAGTATTTTGTTGGAATAACCTGTCTATGCGAAGTACCGTATGCATGGTAATTTCTTTTGTTATTCCATTCTTTATTATACTCAGTTGGTTAAAGTTTTGACTTCTATACTCCATGAAATTTGTGGAATATCCTTGATATTTACGCTTCATCCAGTATATTTTCATGAAAATATTCTTCTGAGCATTCTTGAATTTTACTCTACAAAGCAGTATCATATTGACAATTTGTACATTATTAGTTCCTGTATAAATTAATTCTTGAACTTGTTTTATTGAATTCTTATATCATTGTCATCATCCTCATGTTTATATTTTTGAAAGTCATATGTGGCCTGTAGTGCATAGATGGACTTGGTATGATTATGACCAGGGATTATTCGGTGTAATCATGACCGTAATGTTACAAATGATGTGGTAAAAGTCCTCATTGGCCCGTAGTGCATTGATGGACAATTGTTGGCATAATCATGACTATTAATGAATACACAAATATTCTTGGCATGTAGTGCATGGATAATTGTGGTCGTGATATTAAAGAATATACTTGGCCGTAGTATAGGGGTGATTCGATGATGTAAATTATTTATTAAGCTGAGTCTCAGCGATAAAAGTCATGAAAAACCTTTTAAATCATAGAAGATAGTAGATTTTATTCTCTACTTGACTCTTCTAATGGATTGTTTGTTCCACTGCAGTTAAACTTGATGTTTGTTATATTTTATCAGTTTAACATTGTTGAAGGCTAATGATAATTTATTCTGCATTATCTTAGTCATAATATTTCTTAATGGGCTAGTTGAGCTCACCCTTTCTTTCAATGTTCTCTTCAGGAAATGAGAACGTAGCTGGGACGAGTCGGGGAACGGAGTGATGGTCCGGATGATAGTATTAGCTAGTAGTCCTCACTATTCTGTTAAATAGTGTGACAATAAATGTAATGAGGACTTATTCTGAGAGTGGATATTGTCTAGAAGACAGTAGTTGTATTAAAACTCACAGCTCTCTAGTTGTATATTAAAGATTGTATTTGTATTCTGTACCATGTATTTGGCGACTCAGAATAGGTGATGTATACCTATTTTGGGGGCGTTACACACACACACACACACACACATATATATATATATATATATATATATATATATATAAGCAAATAAACGCTCCAAACGTAAGTCTAGATTTATATATATATATATATATATATATTTACATTTAATCCCGCCTGGAGTTTACTTCGTGGCGGTTGATCGTCTTTACAGCTTTATTTATTTTTCATCCCGCCTAGAGTTTACTCCGTGGCGGTTGATTGCTTTTACAGCTTTTTTTACATTTTTGATCCCCCATAGAGGTGCTTCGTGGTGGCTGATCATGTTTGTATATATATGTATTTACAGCTTTTATATATATACTTGTTTACTATTTTTTTAATCAATTGCAGCATCATGTGAGCCTAGGAATCATGTGATCACAGATTCAGTCTACTGGATCTAGATTCGGTTCCCGTGATGGACATTTTCATCTGTAAGCAGCTTGTAAATTTATCCACAGTGTTTGGATTTCCTCAGATGGTTTTCATGCCCACGAGGAGTTCGGCACTGTTTTGTGCATTATTTTGTTGAAGATGCTTCGCATCTCGAAAATTAAACGCAATCCAGTCGAACACTTGATAAAAATGAGAGTGTAAAAAATCTCAATTACTATTGAGCACAAGGGTTTAAAAACCTTCTTTTATAAAACATCACTGCCATATCTTATTTAAAACTGATTTTTTACACAAATTCAAACCCTGTGTATATAGGTGTGAACGAGGCCTCGCACTACTTCCAAATAACAGCACACACACACACATTCATATAACAGTTTTTTGAAAAGTGGCGGTCACAGTGGTAACACGGATGTCGGGGGGTGCCTAACATATTCCCTCTACATAATCAAGCCCTCGGACCTTAATGAATCTCGGTTTCACCGACCCATTTCGTAGTATCATATCACTGGGTCAATGTGCAAACCTTTTCTCGGTTGTGTTGGTACAACCATATAAAAAATCAATTGACGACTCTTAACAGTCCATCGTCGACATTATACATGTCGGACCTTTTTCACTTATTTTTTTCAAATAAATCTCACCTAAAATGAGAACACCAAAGAATAAGTAACGAAAAGGGACAAATAAAAATCCCGACGTCGACACGTCTCATCTGATTATAAACAACATGAAAAAAATATTGTTAAATTAAAAAACAAATTTGATTCATATTGTTATTATAAACAACAGTTAGTTGAATTATAAAACAAATCTGATTCATGATATCCAAATAGCAATACTAAAAAAATATATTCATACATGCATCTCGTCATGATTTATGAAAATTATGAGTTAGTTTTGATACCAATTGTAGGAAATGATTTCCAAATAAATTAAAAAAATTTACTTTTAAAAATTATTATCTCAAGATTTTTCTCATAATTTAGCATAATCAAAAAAATTAAATAAATTATATTACATACCTCCTGCTTTGTTGTAGCACAATGGAAATTTTTTTTGTTTATTGTGATGAAGGCTTTTTCTCCCTCCCAATCTTCCTCCTTATGACCCTTATTTTGATATTACATAATTTTCTAAGTGTGGCCTCAAAATACTGCAGAGTGATATAATATATAGAGTCCTTTAACTCCCTGACATTTATCAGGATAATTTGAAAACTTTTCTGATATATTTTATCCTACTGTTTTGTTATACCTTAATAAGGGTTAGAGTGGGGATCAAGTAGGATTCTACAATTGTAGCTCCAATATAATACTAATTTCTGATTAACTCTTTAATCAATTAGAATTATATTAATTATAACTAATTCCACTAAATAGTTATAATTGCACTCTAGAATTAATAGAATTAAAATTAATTAATTAAATTCTTCCACTATTAGTATCTTGCAAAAATACTCCTTTACAATAATATCCATAAACGCGTGTAGGACTATGTTTATTGCTTATATCCTTGACTACATAATTTATACAATGTTGACCTAGTCATATTTAATCCTTAAGTTTTGATGATGAATTATTATTGTGCTAAATTGTTTTATGGCATTTCAGGTGTATGATGATAAGGAACATTTTCAAGTGGGTGAAGAATTTTTCTTTACTAGAAAAAATCAAATGTAAGGTCAATTGCATAATAAATGATTTTTTATTTAAAGGCTCTAGGACATATTATTTGCATGTTAATATATGTTTTAAAAATGATTTAAAGTGCATTATCAAAAACAAAGATTTTTTACATTATCTTATAGAAAGTTATTTGATATATGTACACATGCATTGATATATCTACTAGAATGGTTTGTCTATTTCCATCTAAGATTGATAACAATATATTTCTTTAATTATACATAACATATAATTTATGTCTTCTGTATATGACACTCTTTCATATACATAAATTATAAAGTGTATAATTATGGACAAAATTTATGACACATTAAATTATGCAAAATTAAATTAAATTTTATTATTAAAATAATAAAATAAATATCAACATTGGATTTTTCTGGGCTTAAAACCTTACAACTGTATCATTCTTCTTTCAAGAAAATTATGCATATAAAGATGATCAATGTCATGTCATCAATTTCTGACGTGATACTATAAATTAAGAATAATCAGAAAAAATTAAAATTTAATCCCTTAATTAAAAAAATTAATAAGACAATCCCTAAAATAAAAACAAAAAATTAAAAATTCAATATATTAATCCATAGTTAGGCCTAAAAAATATATCTATCTCAAATGTAGCCGGTACTTTGCAGGGACAATGTGCTAGTTATCTTTAAAAGTACCTCGCTCACCGAATAAATGTCATTTAATTTTGAGTTTTTTAAATATACTAAGAGCTAGTAGTATTTAATAATTAAAATAATTAATTTATAATTTATAATAAGTATCCGACACTTGCTCTTTCATCCATTCAATCTCATCACTCCCAATTTCTCGAATTAAGCTCCCTTCCGCTTCCGGTACACATTTCTTCCAATTTTATAATTTAATCTTAATAATTTTATTAGTAATAATCAAAATTTATTACTCCCTCCGTCCCAAATTAACTGCTCAGTTTTGACTTTTTTAGTCAAATTGACTATTTTTAGAATTAATAATTAAGCATGTATAAATATATTTCTAAAATTATAAAATTTAGGATTAGTAATATATTGTATATACTTTCTTTTGGTTATAATCTCTTCACCTATATTTTAGCAAAAATAGTAAAAAGATTAGTTTTAAAAATGGTCAATTTGACTTTATAAAGTCAAAACTGAGCAATTAATTTGGGACGGAGGGAGTAATAAATAATGGATGATATTAAGATTAATCCCATAAAAAATTAGAAGCATAAAAAATATTTTCACCGTAAAAAAGTTTAAAAGAATTTTCTTCCATTAAAATTTTGATGAAAAATCCAAATTTTTATTAAATGGTAAAAAAAGTCTCGGATTACTTTCATTTTTTGACACAATTATGTTATTCAATATAATAGATTAGTTATAGCAATAAAATTATAGTATTGGAAAAAATATGTAATAGAGGAGATCAAAATCCCAATTTCTCTCCTATTTTTTGCCTTATGTGTTATTTCCTTCCTAATTAGCTTTCTCATCTACAAATTTCCAATATAACTACTGATTTGACCATTTTTTATTTTATTTTATTTCACTACAAGAAAATCAGTCATTGCCGACGGGCATTGCCATCGCCAATGACCATGCTGCCGTCGGCAATGAGGTCATTGGTGACGGCAGTGCCCGTCGGCCCTGCCGTCGCCCCACAGGTCGTCGCCCCTGTCTCCCGTCGGCATAATTGTCTTTACCGATGGTGGTCATTGGCGACGGCGTAAAGTTATTGGCGACGGTGGTAGCGACAGCAAGGCCGTCGGCAAAGGCCCACAGTTTTTTTGAGGGAAAAACCCATTACCGACGGCATGGACGTCGGCACTGACATAAATTTTGAATTTTTTTTAAAATTTCAAAATTTCCCCTTTCATTTACAAATATACACCTGTTATAAACTAATAACAACCATCAAATCACAACTATACCTCTTATAAACTAGTAACCCAAATAAAATATATAGATAAAAAATATAATGGTCGTCGGTACAACTCAAAAACTATACAAATACATACATGAAACTCAGAATATAACATAAACTAAACTAACTACAACCCGTCGCCTGTCTCCATGTCATCGAGCCGGCGGTCATCACCATGTACTGGAGGAGGCTGCTCGTCAACAACTCGACGGTCATCACCCTGTACTGAAGGAGGCTGCTCGTCATCAGCTCGGCGATCATCACCAGTGCCTCCACCTCCACGAGTCTCGTCAACAAGACCCTACAAAATTAAAATATTAATAACAAAATCAAATTGAAAACATATTTACATTATTTTAATTTGTGTTCTTCAAGTTAGGCGGACGGGACTCGAACTCGGGCTCCGTATATCGGAATCGAGTCCCGTCAGTTGTAACGCATGTCTATTTCCTACGCTGTGCTATGTGTGTGTTTGCGTGTCATTCGGACAGCCGATGCGGGTTTTGACCTCTTTTTCGGCTTTTTGGCTAAGTGTTGGCTAGTTTTGCAAGCTGGGCTCGAACTCGGTCTCTGTATGTCGAAATTGAGTCCCGTCAGTTGTAACGTGTGTGTATTACCTACGCGGTGCTATGTGTGTGTTTGCGTGTCATTCGGACGGCAAATGCGGGTTTTGACCTCTTTTTCGGCTTTTTGGCTAAGTGTTGGCTAGTTTTACAAACTGGGCTCGAACTCTGTCTCCGTATGTCGGAATCGAGTCCCGTCAGTTGTAACGCGTGTCTATTACCTACACGGTGCTATGTGTGTGTTTGCGTGTCATTCGGACGGCCGATGCGGGTTTTTACCTCTTTTTCGGCTTTTTGGCTAAGTGTTGGCTAGTTTTGCAAACTGGGCTCAAACTCAGTCTCTGTATGTCGGAATTGAGTCCCGTCAGTTTTTAACGCGTGTCTATTGCCTACACGGTGCTATTTCCTGTGTTTGTGTGTCATTCGGACGGCCGATGTAGGTTTTGACCTCTTTTTTGGCTTTTTGGCTAAGTATTGGCTAGTTTTGTAAACTGGGCGATAACTCGGTCTTCGTATGTCAGAATCGAGTCTCGTCAGTTGTAATACGTTTCTATTGCCTACGCGTTGCTATTGCCTATGTTTGCATGTTAACTGGACGACCGAGGAGGGTTTTGGTATCTTTTTCGACTAATTTCCTAAGTTTTCTCAAGTTAGGCGTACGGGGCTCGAACTCGGTCTCTGTATGTCAGAATCGAGTCCCGTCAGTTGTAACGCATGTTTATTGCCTACGCGGTGCTATTGCCTATGTTTGCGTATTAACTGGATGGCCGATGCGGGGTTTTGGTCTCTTTTTCGACTAATTTCCTAAGTTTTCTCAAGTTAGGCATACGGTGCTCAAACTCGGTCTCCTAATGTCAGAATCGAGTCCCGTCAGTTCCAACGCGTGTCTATTATCTACGCGGTGCTAACTAGTTATTTGATAGTTTATATAAGAAATATAATTACAAATAAGGAAATACATCAATAATAAGTTTTACCTGTCGAATATGTGGAGGAAAGATGTTGGCCAAGACAACTGCACATACACGGATGGCCTCCTCCCGGACTACACCCATAAGGTCGTCAGCGGCAGCTGTAGGATCTATGGAGCCGTGGACAACCTCCTGAGCAAGCTGGTAGATCCGCTCGCGTGATGGTGCGCCTGACTGCACGACACTGCTCGACATGCACGCCTCAATGATCTGCCTGAAGAAGTCGTCGGATAATGAAGGGCCGACGCCTGATCCACTCGCACCACTACCTCCGGTGGGTGGGCGACGTCGAGATCTCGCAGCAGGGACTATAGTGTAGCTTGGGACACGGGGAATGCCCACAATTCTACCCTTCTTCGGCCCCCCTGTAGCCTGCAACCAGTCCGACCTATTGGGGAAAACCAAGAGTAAGGAAGAAGAAGATAACAGGAGGAGCGGTGGTGGCGGGAGGTTCGACCGGCCTGAGTGGAGTAACAGTTGCTGCCGGCGCAGGGAGCTCTTCTATTCGTGAACAGAGATGGTGCGAACTGTAATCTCCACTAGGATGGTGATGGGGCGAACTATAACGAAGGATTAGGAGCAAATGAGATTTTTAATTGAGCAAATGGGTGACTGAATTGAACAATTGAGAGGAGGGAAAAACGAAAATCATAAGAAATTGGCAACAGATAGGAGTCGTTGTCGTCGAAAGTAAGGGTTTTAATTAAAAGACTCATTCTCGACGGCTTCACCGTCGCCATTACTCTCGTCGTTAGTGATGCATTAGCGACGGCATACCGTCGCCTGTACCAAAACCTGCCGTCGCCAGTCACTTTTCCCCCCACCGCGAAAAATTGGCGCCATATCATATCCATTCCCGACGGAAATCATGTCATTAACGACGATCATCAATCTGTTAAAGGATGGAAAATATCATTATCGACGGTCATCATTAGCGACGGCAGTGCCATCGCCTATGTGGTCATTAGCGACGGGAAATAGGCCATCAGAATTGATGCCGTCGGCAATGACCCATTTTTTTGTAGTGTTTTTATATGCTTAATACTAGAGAATACAGGATAATCTCATAATGAAATATACGATTACTATTATAATATCAATAATCTAATCAAGTTTCACAATAAAAAATAGAACCACAATTCACATAAAAGGAAGAAATAAATTTACATATATGAAAATTCAACCGAAGAACTAAAGCTCCATATATGAATATCTTATATATCAATGTACATATTTAATAATATTGTGGATAGAGAGAATGTAATATTATAAATTATTTAGGATAATAAAAGTGTTATCTTTAATATATAGTATTATTTAATATATATAAATATGATAAAACAAAACATGATTTTATATATCTATATATATATATATATAACACAGAAATTATTAATAATAAATCCGAGTCCTTTGAATTCACAAAGTCTCTTTAAAGCAAATTTATTCCCCCACAGATGCTAAGGGTTAATAGAATAATTGCTTCCCAAGATAAAATGGATTTCAATTCTTAATTAGTAGCATTACAAAATTAAGAATTCATCGAACCAAATTCAATGTTTATGTACTGAACTTAAATGAATGTTAATGATGTTTGCATGAAGAAAACTAGAAAAAACAAAACTTACTACAACACTTTGCAGATAATGGGATATTCAGTTTGAACGGGAAACGGAGAATGGAAGAACGGGAACGGGAATATGCAGAAACGAAACGGGAATTTACTGACAGAACGGGGAACGGGAATTTTCTGCAGAACGGAACGAGACTGAAATTTTCAGAACGGGAGGGAAAATTTGTTCTTATTCATATGCTTTACCACACCATTTATTTATAGGAAAAATTCGCATGTAACTGTCGTCAAAACGATGTAGTATTGTGATGAAAAAAATATATATCACGAACCCGCCCGTAACGACCACGACCCGACCCGAGTCAATTTTCTCATTCAAATCTCATTTCCAACAATCCCCCACATGAATGTAAAATTGGCTTTACAATATGCAAAATATGTTATGAATATGCAGACACTAGTTCGAGTATATAAGAAAAGATATTTCATCAGGTTAAGTAGCCTAGTGGCTTTGAACTTGCCCTAGTAAAATCTATCGGATTTACTTGGCTAATCAGTAGACTTGATGTCTTTGAACTGTCAGCTTTTCGTGTAAACCAAGACAATAGAATTCACACAATATCTCTTCAAACATAGTTGGTTCTCACGTTTGTGTTCATTTTGGCCTTGAAACACCTCTTGGTTTTGTGAGTATATTAGAGAATTCAGCCTTCAAAATTCTCACAGAAGTGGCCCCCTTCTTACTCACGTAGGTGACTTCTATCAAGAGTATCCTACAATACCCCACTTGAACATATTTCAAGATATAAAAATCATTAAAAGCGTATCTTATTCTGATTCTCGCGGCAGATGTGCACTGTCTCATTTTGGAATGGTTAGGAGTAATTATCTCCTCAGTGCTTTACTGAGTACTACATAGTTCGGTTTGCCCATTGAACCTAGATCTTGGGATCTCCAGTCAGATAGGTTGGGTTGCCACTATGACGACTCTTATTTAAACAGTAGGCTTTAAACCCATTCCCCTTGATGATTTTTCCACTTGCTCTCTTGTTAAACCTTTCGTAAGCGGATCTGCAATATTATCTTTTGACTTTACATAATCAATTAAGATAATTTCATTTGAGAGCAATTGTCTGACGGTATTATGTCTTCGTCGTATATGACGCGACTTACCGTTATATAAATGACAATTAAGCTAAGAAAGAATACCCTAATTACAATTTTCATTCATAATTAGCTTTCTTATTTACAAATTTCGAATATAACTATTAATTTGATCATTTATTTTATTCTATTCTATTATAGAAGCTTCATACTAGTGAGTACAATGTATTCTCATAATGAAGTACATAAGTACTACTCCTTTCTGTTCTAAAATTAGATATACATTTTGATTTTTTAAAATAAATTTGTGAGATCTTAAAATTCAAACTTGATATAATTTGGTTCAAGTTTTGAAAACAACAAATATATTAGTAGTGCACTAGTGTTGTATAGTTAGTTTACCATTGTTATTTTTATTATATTAAAACTAAATAATTTTATATCAATTTTGTTAATTGATATGTAAAAGTCAAAAATATATCTCTAATTTTAGAACGAAAGTAGTATTACAATTTCAATTATCTAATCAAGCCTGACATTAAAAATAAATAAAAAACACATGAACTAAAAAAATAAATTTACATAACTGAAAATCGAACCAAATACTTAAAATCGATGGAAAATATCTTATATATCAATGTACATATTTAATAATATTGTGAAGAGAGAGACAGAGGGGGAGGAAGCATGTAATATTATAAATTATTAAAGTTAATAAAAGAAAATGAACATTTAATATGAGACTAATTATGATAATAATTATAATATGGACATTTGTCCTGAAGTGGAGGGAGTATTAAATATATACACGTTTATAGGTTTAATACGGTACTTATAAGTTGCGTACTTTTTTTTCAAGAAAATATTCAGTTACAAATATTATCAGTCAATTAAGCTAAGAAAGAACACCCTACTTCCACACGCTCTCTCTATAAATACTATCCTATTAGAAAATGGAGGCCTCCATTCATTTTGGATCAGGTCCGGACTCCCGGACCTGATCCGTGTTCTATATATATATATATATATATATATATATATATATATATATATATATATATATAAACCTTCATTTTATAGTAGCATGGAGTCTGTTAATGCTCATGATGATGCGGTGAATTCTGTAGTAGCAAGCTATGGTGGGTTGGTTTTTGCGGGGTCGGTGGATGGGACGGTGAAAGTGTGGAGGAAGGAATTGGTGGGTAAAGTGACGAGACATGTTTTGGTACAAACGTTGTTGAAGCAAAAAAATGCGGTGACAGCCATGGCGGTGGCAGGTGGGGTGGTGTACGGTGGCAGCCATGGCGGTGGCGGTGACAGCCGTGGTGGAAGGTTTGGAGAGTATAGAAAGAATATTGAATGAAGAAGAAGGGTGATGACTAACTGCATTTGTTATAGATGAAAAGAGAGAGAAGAAGTAATGAGTATAACTAATCCCTAAATTAAGGAATTCTAATTTCCTAAATTAAGGAATCCTAATTGCACTACTATTGTAAAAAAATATGGAAGTATATTAATTGTGTAAAAATTTTATGAGTGTACTATTATTGTAATTATTTTTAAAAATGTAATAGAATATGTAATTGATCCTTTTACTTATATAGTACAAATATCAAGCTTATTTAGCACATAGTACAATTGTGTATTATATTTTTTCGTACTGAATTAGGATAATTGGATCAAAAATATTATGTTTCTATTTTTATCATTCTTAATATATACGAGAAAAAAGCATATGTTCATTGACTAATTTAATTTGTCAATGTGTATGCATCATCTTTTTTTGATCAAAAAGTCTAAAAAATTAAAATATATTAAAACTGTAATATGTTAATTACATCGTAATAACAGAAACATGTATCATATCTCTAAATCAAAATAATAATAGAATAAGCACATCAGTATTATATTAATTATATTATATTGACATGCATGTATAGTGGTGGAGTATTTGAACTCTAAATCTCTTGTATAACAATGGCTAGACATACCAACTGAGTCAAAGATGATCGGTATATAGTCTTATTTTTCAGGTGGTAACCGATGATGGCTATATATTAAGTTTGGATAGATTTTCTGAGGGCCATGCCGGACGCGGTGGAATGAACAAACAGCCGGTCTTCTTGCAGCATGGGCTTTTTTGTGGTAATCAAACACTTTAAGTTCGGTTCATAAAAGTATTTCTATTGGTGCATATATTCTCATTCACTTGGTATTTACAAATTGTGTATTTGTATTTATATACTCACATCTGGAATTAATACTTTAACTTCAGCATACTAAAAACTTCTTTTTCTGTTTTAGCTATAATTACATTAGTATACATATTCTAACTTGGCATCGAATATTTCATAATCACATTTGTTCTAATTATTTATTACTCCCTTCATTCCTTTTTACTTGTCATTTTAGCAAAAAAAAGCTTAAATATGATTTACTACCCTAAACTATATGTCATATTCCAATTCGGTGATTCACCTTTCAATTTTGTCAATTAGATGATTAAACTATTAATTTTTTCCACTTCGGTCCAATTTAAGTTGTCACGTCATAAATTGATGGCGTGGCGCGCTGACTAAGCAAACTAATGCCTATGTGTAATTTAAAAATATTATTTTAATTATATTTTCTAAACATCAAGGGTAAAAATGTCAATCAAAAATAAATATAAGCAAACCTAAAACCAAGCTTAAATCCTAAATCATTAAAACTAAATCCTAAACATCGAACATGCTTTAGATCACGGCTAGGGTTTGGGTTGGGTTTGGCTTGAAGGCTAAAAATGATGTGCATAGGCGAGTTGCTTCCGTACAGTTTAATGGAGTTGGTCAACATCACGGATCTAAAAGGTGGCAAGGTCGGCTTCGGCGCCGAGGATAACGGCGACAATCTCCCTACCACTTTAGTTAAATCTCTCCAGGAGACTCCGTACAACATTTCCGTCATTCAGATCAGCAAGATCTTGCCGTCGCCGGCAGCTGAAGACTCACGAGGATAATCTCGACGGCAGATTAACAATCTTCTGCCCTCTGGATGATCCTTTCAAGAGTTTTTTGCCTAAATACAAAAATCAAGTAAAATTTTGGATATATACAACAATAAATACAGCTCTTTGAAGCAAAGAATCGCCGTTGACGGCAAATTAGACTGTGAATCACCAAGATATTCCAAAAAAAGTACAAATACCTCAATTTTTTGAACCAGAGACCGCGAATTCTTCTGCTGGAACGGCAGCTTCTTGCCTGAAAAAGATGAGATCAGCTCCACCGATACCGCAGTAAGAATCTTCAATAGCGCCATGTCAGTCAAATCCACAGGCGACCTTCTCTTCCTTAAAGGAGGAAAAAATCGCAGCTGAAGCCATCAAACCCCCAAATTCCAACAAAATAATAAGAAATTATTCTGCTTTTACCCAATGGATGATTTGGGATTGAAATTATTCTTCAGATCTGAAAAAGGTGGTGGTTAATTTTATTGTGGGATTGAATTGAATACTACTATGGTGGGATTGTCCCTACTCCCCAAAACCAAACCCTATAATCAATCCATGGATTAATGTATAAGCTCCGTGAATAGCTTTGATCGAAGTTGGGGGAGGAGAGATTTGATCTGTATGTTTATTTTATTTAGCCTTTTGTTGTTTTTAATTGGTATTAATATTTAATACAAGGTGATTTGACAATTGTACCCCTTAATGTTTAATCAAAAATTATAATATTTTTTTTGTTACACATTAGTTTAACTCTGACCCACCCAAACGATCACGTTAGCAATTTCTGACGTGGCAGACCCAATTGAATGGAAGTGGAAAAAATTAATAGTTCAATCATCTAATTGATAAAATTGAAAGGTGGATCACCGAAGTGGAATATGGTCCATAGTTTAGGGTAGTAATTTATATTTAAGCAAAAAAAACATAAAGATTTAGAAATACAATTAATGTTTTATTTGATTGACTAAAATAATTATAAAATGTGAATACTACCCTTCTAAAATTCATTGAAAAAAAGAAAAGAGAAACAAATTGGTACTCCCTCCGTTCTTTAATATAAGTCGTTTTAGAGAAATATTTTTGTTCCTTAATATAAGTCGTTTGAGAATTTCAAGTAAGTATTAATTGCTTAGTTTCCAATATTACCCCAAATATTAAATGTAACTTTGGTTCTCTCATTATTTTTTGTCTAATAAATAACAATCTCTTCTTCCAATACAAGGGCAATATAGACAATTGATATTATAGTTAATGCTATACAATCATTATCTTAATACTTGTGCACAACCCTAAAACGATCTATATTAAGGAATGGAGGGAGTATTTAATATAGGAACAATATGTGAAACTAAGTCATTAATACTTTCTTGTAATCTACAAACAAGAAGTAAAAAAGAAATAATTTTTACTATCTCAAACGACAAGTAAAAAGACACGAAAGGAGCGACATGGTTGATGTATAAAAACAAACGTAAATAACACCGGAAAACATTCAATGTATAAAATTTTGCAGGATGGAGCGACATGGTTGATGAATTCTGCGGACGAATCTCTAGCACTGATATTGGCTGATAATAACTATGATGTGTGGATTGGTAATACTAGGGGCACCATATTTAGCCAACGCCATGTCTCACTTGATCCCAACCGTCCGGTATATTATTACTTCATGCAATATACTACTCCATCCGTTCCTTAATATAGGTCGTTTTAGACATGTGCACAAGAATTAAGAAAATGATTAAAAAGCATTAACTATATTGTCAATTGTCTATAATATTCTTCACCTCACTTATCAAGTAAATATGGATCAAAAAATTAGGTGGAGTAATAAGGAACAATTTAGAAAAAATAGTGATCAATTCTCCTAGATAACCACAAATGATAAATAATTAGAAATAACAAAAAAAGTCTAAAACAACCTACATATAAGAATGGAGGGAGTACTTTTTAGGATATAATGTGGCTTTACATATTTCATCTCATTTCTCTTAATACACACTTAACGATATAAATATTTTTTTAACAAACATAATTATTTCTCTTAATACACACTTAACGACATAAATATTATGTTGACAAACATAATTATTTTTAATGATTTTATTGTGTCATTTAATGTAATATTTGTATTGTATTTGTAGTGATAAACATGTATTAAGAATATTCCTCCTCTTCTACAATTATACTTAATCGCAAGGGAAAAAATTATTTATGAGAAAAAAAGTGTTGACTAATGAGAAGTTTTATGGACAACCATTGACAGGATTTTTGGGACTGGACTTGGGATGATTTGGTACTTCATGATTTACCAGCTTCAGTTAATTTCGTGTTCAATCAAACAGGACAGAAGGTTCATTATGTTGGCCATTCCTTGGAAAGGATCAAATTGCCATTATAATCTATATAAATGTATAATATGATAAAATTTGAATTTTTGGTCTTCTTCCCATGGGTTGGTTTTTTCTATACATTAATTAGAATCAAAACTCTATTTATGATCCTGAATAATTTATGAGTAATTTATTATTTTATAATAATTCTATTTCTTACAAGTCCTTTAGTTAATTAGTCATACAAATCATGTTTAGGATTTTATCTTTTAGGTTTTTACTCATTTTGGTACTATAAATAATTGTATATTAAAAATATTTATTAAACATATAAAAATATTATGAGTAAATTAATGTATTATTTTACAATAATTTTATTCTTTATAATTAGAGAGTCAAGTAGTTACTTAGTCATACACAAATTATTACTTGAAAATCATGTTTAGAATTTTATTTTTAGATTTCTACTCAACTTTGAACTCTAAATAACTATGCATTGAAAAGATTAGAAAAAAATATTATGAATAAATAATAATATATATTAACAAAGTATATTATATATATATATTACAAAATATATTAACAATTAAACTTCAATTACTAATTCTATTTCATATAGGAGATCTTTAGTTAATTAATAGAATAAAATTAAAATTATAAAATTAATTTTGACTTACATATTAATGATTAAAATTTAGTTAACAAATTCTAAAACTAAAAATTATAACTGCAACTCACTATTTAACGACAATTTCATTCTTAAATAACTATATATTAAAATATTAAAAAAAACTATTATGACATTAAAAAACTTAATATATATATATATGTATATCAAAATAAAGTAATGCATTATTAAACATTAGTTTTCAATTTTATCACAATAGTGACTTATTATTCTACAACAATTTCATTCCTTATAAGATTCCTTTAGTTCATTAATCATACAATTTTGCCTTTTCGAGTAAAGTTTGTAAACATTCTAATAGCAATATAGTAAGTTAACTTGTAAAATTTTATAAATATTTCATAATCATTATATATAAAATGAATAAGAAATTAAAAATTAAGCTATTTGAAAAACAAATATGTGCTTGGAACGGAGCACTTAGCTAGTTATTATTAGAGTTTCTATTGGTCAACTGATAATAATTAATGTTTATTTTTGCATTTTGTTATTTTATATGGATGGGATTGTAAAGGAGTTGCACCATAAATAAAATTGATTAAATATATTTGTGCAGGGAACTTTGATAGCTATGGTCTCCTTCTCAAAAGGAAAACTAGTAGACAAGGTAAAATCAGCAGCATTACTATGTCCAAATGCTTACTTGAGCCATATGACCACTACACTTGTTAATGTTGCAGCCAAAGCCTTCCTTGGTGAGGTAAGCAACTCCTTTCGGATCAAAGGATTCCACTTAATTGGGCAAAATTACACATCTATCCCTCCAAGTTGACAACGAGTTTTCAACTAGCCCCTTAAATCCGCAAAAGTGATATTTCCGTCTTTAATGTTAGCATTTTGATTCATTTATGTTCCTTGAGTTGTTTTTTTCTTTCAAATTTGAGTCATGTGCGGTGCATTACTTTTTAATGAGGTTATATGTAACACCCCCTTCCCGAAAAGAAAAGGGAGGTCACGTACAAAGCACAATAAAACTCAAAATAAATAAACAGAGCACTAACAACCTCAAAATATTAATAGTGGTGATTCATTAATAAAGTAACAAGTACAATTCTCCAAACTGAGTCAAAATAATCAAAACTTAAAATTCGAATCAACCTAAATGGTCAAAGGCAAAAATCTTATCACACTAGCCCTGAATCACCCCTGCAAACCTGCCGGAAGAAAAACACAGCATGAGCCAATTTCCCAGTACGGATACAGATATACAAAAGATATACAACTGATATACGAAAATAACTGAGACAAAATACTGAACAAAGCCTCAAGTGCAAATACGAACTAAAATATAATATCCAAAGATTTGAATGGAATATATCTGAATCAACGTAATTGACGAAACCAATAAAAGAATAAAGAAATAACGAACTGAAGTAACTAACTCAATGACTTGAACTGAATAGAAACCAACAAAACTAATCCAATAAAATAATAGGCTGAAACAAATGGCTGGAGTTATTTTATACCGAATGAGCTCAGAAATACACATTGCCACACAGGCAAATCAAAATAATGCCACACAGACAACCAAAATAATGTCACACAGGCAAATCACACATTGGACCGCGAATCTAAATGTATGCAAATCGGATAGGTGTGTTTGGCACAACATCACAAATCTGCAGAACAGAAAACTAGGGTTAACCCATACGACTCCCACAACAAAACACCAAATGGCCCACTTCCTCCGGAGCCCAAAATGGAGACGCCATGGACTAATCACACCGCCACAGAAAGTGTCACGTCTCTCGTGCCAAGACGACATGCCTGTGGTACCCCCAAGGTGGTTATAACTCAGGTATACTCTACGGTATATTCTAACAAAAATATCATGTCACAACACATGCGACATAATACCAACAAGGGTTCTATATGTACATGTTGAACCGAAATCAAATT
>JAINUV010000728.1:0-33677 GCA_020205505.1 Panax japonicus
ACACCATTCTTCTTGATAATTCTTCTTCCTTGGTGGATCACCTCTAGAGGTCGTACACTTGGGTGGCTAACATTGATCAAAGGAAGGAATCTACTCGGAGATTCAAGGAGATCGCGGAGAAGTAGGAGGTGAACTCGTACATGTGGAAACTCGCATCTACAAGGGTATGATTCACAACTTCTTGTTCTTCGTTTTAATTAATAATATGCATAAAGGATTATCCGGGGTAATTGGTTTGTGAAAAATTTTAAAATCTGATTTTTTATGATTCCCCTATTTTTGCAATTTGATTGCTACTTTGATTTTCACAAACCTTACAGTGGTATCAGAGCCAAACTTTATGCAAATTATTAATTATTTTGATTCCATATATGTATAGGTATGTATTTAGAATAATTTATTGGGCATAATTTGTTATATAAAATTATTATTTATGAAGAAAAAAAAATTATTTTTGCCGAAAATTATTTTCGAATTTTTTTTCCTTGAGTCCGTGGGTGACTTTAGTTTTCAAAAGCTAATGCTGAAATATAATTTATGTTAGTGGATCAGGATCATCATTTGAAAATTTTACTCCTGAAAACCTGTTTTGAAATCGAGTTCCGTAATTCAGATGATAACATTATAATATATATGTGATAGTTACAAGGGTTCAGGACATTCACGTGCTGGGTTCATGTTATATTATAATATACTAGCTGGGTCCCGTGCCTCCGGCACTGTATGGGTAGTGAAATTTATCTCAAACTTAGAACGGCCCAAATAATTTATTAAGTGAGCGGAAAATTCAAAATCATTATTAAATAGATTAGATAGATAGATGTATTTTATTATATAGATGTATGGACGGTGAGATTTATCTCAAACTTTGGACGGCCCAGATGATTTATTGAGTGAGCGGGAAATTCAAAATCATTTGTATTTTATTAGATAGATTTATATATTTCATGCTAAACTTCCAGAATCACCTTATATATTCTCCTGGTAAGTTTTATAAGATGGTTGCCAAAAACATGATTTATGCATTTTTGTTAATAGTTAACAAGTGCTCCTGAACCGTTATAAATGTTCACGTGATATATATATATATATATATATATATATATATATATATATATATATATATATATATATATATAGGATTCCATCCATGGCAACCGATTGTCATGGACACTGTTCTAACAACCTCTTTTCGGACCGTTGATTAACTTATTGGAAGGCTAAGATTGAAACATAAATAACTCCCGACCACTACAAACTCTTCCGGCTGTTAATAAAAAAAAACACCCCAGCCGGCACAAGCTCTCACGGCTTGACAGACTCACCCATGTAAAACTCTCACGCCTTTTTGTATTACATAGTTTTACATTAATTTTCACTTTTTAATATTATATTAAATACTAATATTACAAAAAATTGTATTAATATTAATATTATAAAATATTATATTAATAATATTACAAAATATTGTTATTAATATTTTATAATAATAATATTATTATTATTAATATTAATAATAGTGTATTAATATTAATATTATTAATATTTTATAATACTAATATTATTAATATAAATAATATTAATGATTTTGTAATAATATTTAGTTAATGATTTTGTAATAATATTTATTTTAAGATAATATTATTACAAAATTATTAACTTAAACTTTTAAATTAAAGATAATATTATTACAAAATTATTAACTAAACTCAACCGGCACAAGCTCTCACGGTTGAGTTTTTTTTTTCCTTCTATGTCAGCACAAGCTCTCACGGTTGAGTTTTTTTTTTCTTCTATGTCATTTTGGTTTTCATTCACATTCAGTTTTTTTTAATATTTAATTTAAAAGTTTAAGTTAATAATTTTGTAATAATATTATCTTAAAATAAATATTATTACAAAATTATTAACTAAATATTATTACAAAATCATTAATATTATTTATATTAATAATATTAGTATTATAAAATATTAATAATTTAATATTAATACACTATTATTAATATTAATAATATTATTATTATTATATAAAATATTAATAATAATATTTTATAATATTATTAATATAATATTTTATAATATTAATATTAATACAATATTTTGTAATACTAATATTTAATATAATATTAAGAAGTGAAAATTAGTGTAAAACTATGTAATACAAAAAGGCGTGAGAGTTTTACATGGGTGAGTCTGCCAAGCCGTGAGAGCTTGTGCCGGTTGGGGTGTTTTTTTTTATTAACATCCGGAAGAGCTTGTAGCGGTCGTGAGTTATTTATGTTTCAATCTTAGCCTTTCAATAAGTTAATCAACGGTCCGAAAAGAGGTTGTTAGAACAGTGTCCATGGCAACCGGTTGCCATGGATGGAATCCATATATATATATATATATATATATATATATATATATATATATATATATATATATATATATATATATATATATATATGTAAGACCCCGAATTTTATGAAATAAAAGTATTCAATTTTTCTTATAATTACAATTCAGTAAAGGGTTAAATTGGTAAAAGGTTAAAGTTAAGGGTGACATATGAATTTTTTTCAAAATACGCAAGTGGTTATAAAATACTCATTGTTGTCGGGGAATATTCGTTTGGTCGTGGAATATTCTTTCTGTCGGGGAATATTCGTACGACGGCGCAGCCTTTTGTGGGCCCCGTAACAGAATAACTGTCGGATGAAGAAAACGACAAATTAAAGTTTTTTTATAAATAACGGCGTAGTCGTTACTGTTAACACTGTTGGAATACCCGGTGGGTAAAGTAAAGTAATACGCGTTGTTGCACAGTAGCACACGGTATTGCACCAATTATTGACTCTTACGTAAGAAGGCACTATTCAATAATGGTTACAGTAATTATTGTTCAGTATTTTATTTTATTGATTCAATAATTGCTGCATTGATATTTTATATTATTGTTGTTTCAATAATTGTCATTACACAGTATTTTCCATTATCGAAGCAATAATTCATATTATCTGAATAATATTATTAGATAACATTATTGGCAATGTCTAGAAAGTTCTGTCTAAGGAGAGGTTTGGTCACCTAATTGCGCGCCAGTAAGGAGAAATTCTTATTGGAAAGCCCCCTCTTTCCTGGGAACTGCCTGGTTGTCAATATTGTGATTCTGTAATATCATTTGTGAATAATTAATTATTAATTTATATGATGAGGAAAATATTGATTTATGTGGATATAGATGGAGAAAATTTTTAATGTGACAATTGTTGAAAATTAATATTTTATCTTTTTCTGATAAAATAATTCATTTAAATATATTATTTTAATAATATATTAACGGTGATATTTTTATAATGAATGTGGGATATATGAGTATATGAGGAGGAAGAGTATTTTTGTGGCATTAAATGTTTAACACATATTTTGTGTGTCGGTAGACCTATTTCTTGACTGAAAATATGATTATAGCCTGTAAAATCGCTCGTTTATGGATTTCGGTCAATTTCTGTTTGGAATTTGGAAAAACTTTCTTCTGCAAAGTTGTAGAGAATTGAATTTCCTATAAAAACTCGCGAGATTCGAATTTTCTGACAAAAGGGCTATTTATTAGGAATTATTGAAGTTCCGAAGCTCCGAAATAATTGATTTTTGGAAGTTTAAAATATTTTTATTTACAAAAACGTTTTTTTTTGTTTTGTGGCAGCCCTAGCATGTGTTTATTTAGCTGAAATCAGATTTCTAGAGGCGTAGGAATCTTGATTTATATATATATTAATTTATTAAATTTTCTGCTTTGGTGTTCTAAGCAATTTCCTATAAATAGGTGCTTAGGTTATAATTGAAAATCACACCAGAAACTGAAGTTTTCTCTCTCTATATTATCGAGCGTGTTCTTGTGAGTATTTTGAGTATACTTTGAGTATTACTATACGGTGTAAGTTCGTTCAGCGTTATTCCGGTCAGAAGTACTGCTCTTTTGAGGTAAGGGATAATAAGGGATTTTAAGAGTTATTATTTCAAAATTCTTCTGAACCTTCAAAAATTCTAGAAAAATTTGAAATGATATTTTGATGAGTTTTGTAGATTGTGTCCAAAAATGGTGATGTTTGGATATATAGATTAATAGTTATGGATTTTATGAGAAAAGACTATTTTAAAAGTAATCGCTTATAACTACTTGTGGTTAACTCCAAAATTGATGAAATTTTTATTGGGAGTACATCTATATGATATCAGTATACCCTGTGAATTTCAGAATTTTTGGATAAAAGTACAATTTATGATAAATGTTTAAATATTCGGTGGTTTTGGTCATGTGAAAAATAGTAAATGACTTTTAAAAATTCTGAGAAAAATATATGTTCATTATAGGACTATATTCTGCTAAATCCCAGAAAAGAAATATTTTTGGAACTGATTTACTATTTTTCATGAAAATATTCTAGTTATGAGTAAATGAATTAAATATGTTATGTGAAGTAAGAAAATTGGAAAATATGATTTTATGGCTTGAGAATCATATATGAGGTATATGCAGATTTTTGATGAGGGTTTTGGTTATTAGTGATGAAATATTATGAGTTTGGCATTTTAAAATGATTAAATGCATTATTTAGTAAAGTGTAAACAATTAAAATAAATTGTTTATAAGCTTAAATAAATATTATTCTTTCAATATCATTATACCGAAATATTGGTATAGATTTTATTGTGGAATTTCTACCTTTTTGAGTCGGGTTTACTATTCATGAGTTACTATTCACGAGTTACTATTCATGAGTTACTATTCATGAGTTACTATTCACGAGTTACTATTCATGACAAAATTGGTTTCTTTTTCTAACCAAATTATAGTTGATTTATGAATATTACTCTGGAGATTAAAATTATATATTGATTATATTGATTTTATTATCATATATAACATTTTTATAACCCTGATGTTGAAATTCTCTTTCACTGGAGTGTAAAGATGGGTAAATTATTGGTATGATCATGACTAGGGTTCTCTTTGTCCAGTAGTGAAAAGTTGAATTGTGACTGGTATGATCATGACCATTGAATTTATAATTGAATATCTTTAACTTAAATGCAAAGGTGAATTGATCAACATATATGGTTATAATTATGGTTTATATAAATTCTGAAATGATTATGTATTTCTTTGGGATATGAATATCGTTGGTCTGTAGTGCAAAGATGACTTGTTGATGAATATCTTTGGCCTGTAGTGCAAAGATGACTTATTGATGTATATCTTTGGCCGTAGTGCAAAGATAAATTTATTAGTATGATTATAAACATGAACTGTGATTTGGTATAACCATGATCTTTGATGTTTCAGGTGATAAAAATTATCTTTGTCCTGGATGAGAAAAGGAATTTAGAACAACAATTACGATTATGAGTTATATATGTGATTGTGGACAGGAATTGTTGATTGATGTTATAGGGATAAAACATTGTTGATGGACTTTAAACAAGGAGAAGATAATAAACTTTATAGTTTATTTGACTCTTCTAATGGATTGCTCGTTCCGCTGCAACTATGGTTGAAATTTTTATCATCTACCATATGTTCTAAATCTCTGGTTTATTATTTATGAAGGCTATTGATAATTTAATTATCTTTAGTTATGACATTCTTTACTGAGCTAGTTGTGCTCACCCTTTTGCTTTACAATTCCTTACAGGTAATACGAGTGTAGCTGGGTCGAGCGGGGGAATAACAAGGGAATAGAACAGTGGTCTATAGATGTTGAGGGTGAGGTGAATTTAACTTGGAAGGGTGTTTTGCCACTGTCATACAAGATGTCTAATGACATACCACCTCGTGTCATCATAAGACATGGATGTGCTCATCCACTTGCTGAGTATATCTACCAGCACTATCTATATGATCTTGGAGTCTATTTGGAATATAACTCTCAATTAGAGACAGTTGAGATAATGATATGTCAGGAGAAGACTTGTCATTGGGAAGAATATGATAGTAATCTTCTTGTTTTTCTTTGGGGTCTATTGGGTCAACCAAGGATAATTCTGTGGCCATATGATATCTATAATAACCTAGACGCATGGCCTCCCATGTACGAAGGTTTCCTTGAGCACTTCCCAAAGATTCTAATTTCAAAAACAGTTTTCGACTATACCTTTATGTAAGGTGTCAGTATGAGGTGTTGTCCACGGTTGGGACATGAGTCACAGTTGATATATATTTGTATACAAACTCACAGCATATGTGTTGTTGTATTTTGCACGACAATTGTTGTAATAAAGTTGTAGTTGTTTTCTGTACCATGTATTTGGCGACTCAGAATGGGTTGGATGGAATGGACCTATTTTGGGGTTGTCACATTTGGTATCAGAGCTTAGGGATATGATCTCTGGCGCAGATCGGGGAATAGAACTAGGAGGGGAGAGATGAGTAAATCCTTCGCTAGTGTGTCATACCTAAGCTTAAATTGTTGGTTGGTCATAATATCGGGATATTATGTGATATGTTAATTTGTTCAATTAACCTTTGTTTTGAAGCTGTATTCTAGAATGATATCTGAAATACAGGAGATGAGCATTGGAGAAATTATGATGACAGGGAAGATGGAATCTAAAATGAAAGCAAGGTATTCTCAACTCTTTGAAATATCAGGTACGTAAATTTCGAGGACGAAATTTCATAAGGAGGGGAGATTGTAAGACCCCGAATTTTATGAAATAAAAGTATTCAATTTTTCTTATAATTACAATTCAGTAAAGGGTTAAATTGGTAAAAGGTTAAAGTTAAGGGTGACATATGAATTTTTTTCAAAATACGCAAGTGGTTATAAAATACTCATTGTTGTCGGGGAATATTCGTTTGGTCGTGGAATATTCTTTCTGTCGGGGAATATTCGTACGACGGCGCAGCCTTTTGTGGGCCCCGTAACAGAATAACTGTCGGATGAAGAAAACGACAAATTAAAGTTTTTTTATAAATAACGGCGTAGTCGTTACTGTTAACACTGTTGGAATACCCGGTGGGTAAAGTAAAGTAATACGCGTTGTTGCACAGTAGCACACGGTATTGCACCAATTATTGACTCTTACGTAAGAAGGCACTATTCAATAATGGTTACAGTAATTATTGTTCAGTATTTTATTTTATTGATTCAATAATTGCTGCATTGATATTTTATATTATTGTTGTTTCAATAATTGTCATTACACAGTATTTTCCATTATCGAAGCAATAATTCATATTATCTGAATAATATTATTAGATAACATTATTGGCAATGTCTAGAAAGTTCTGTCTAAGGAGAGGTTTGGTCACCTAATTGCGCGCCAGTAAGGAGAAATTCTTATTGGAAAGCCCCCTCTTTCCTGGGAACTGCCTGGTTGTCAATATTGTGATTCTGTAATATCATTTGTGAATAATTAATTATTCATTCATATGATGAGGAAAATATTGATTTTATGTGGATATAGATGGAGAAAATTTTTAATGTGACAATTGTTGAAAATTAATATTTTATCTTTTTCTGATAAAATAATTCATTTAAATATATTATTTTAATAATATATTAACGGTGATATTTTTATAATGAATGTGGGATATATGAGTATATGAGGAGGAAGAGTATTTTTGTGGCATTAAATGTTTAACACATATTTTGTGTGTCGGTAGACCTATTTCTTGACTGAAAATATGATTATAGCCTGTAAAATCGCTCGTTTGTGGATTTCGGTCAATTTCTGTTTGGAATTTGGAAAAACTTTCTTCTGCAAAGTTGTAGAGAATTGAATTTCCTATAAAAACTCGCGAGATTCGAATTTTCTGACAAAAGGGCTATTTATTAGGAATTATTGAAGTTCCGAAGCTCCGAAATAATTGATTTTTGGAAGTTTAAAATATTTTTATTTACAAAAACGTTTTTTTTGTTTTGTGGCAGCCCTAGCATGTGTTTATTTAGCTGAAATCAGATTTCTAGAGGCGTAGGAATCTTGATTTATATATATATTAATTTATTAAATTTTCTGCTTTGGTGTTCTAAGCAATTTCCTATAAATAGGTGCTTAGGTTATAATTGAAAATCACACCAGAAACTGAAGTTTTCTCTCTCTATATTATCGAGCGTGTTCTTGTGAGTATTTTGAGTATACTTTGAGTATTACTATACGGTGCAAGTTCGTTCAGCGTTATTCCGGTCAGAAGTACTGCTCTTTTGAGGTAAGGGATAATAAGGGATTTTAAGAGTTATTATTTCAAAATTCTTCTGAACCTTCAAAAATTCTAGAAAAATTTGAAATGATATTTTGATGAGTTTTGTAGATTGTGTCCAAAAATGGTGATGTTTGGATATATAGATTAATAGTTATGGATTTTATGAGAAAAGACTATTTTAAAAGTAATCGCTTATAACTACTTGTGGTTAACTCCAAAATTGATGAAATTTTTATTGGGAGTACATCTATATGATATCAGTATACCCTGTGAATTTCAGAATTTTTGGATAAAAGTACAATTTATGATAAATGTTTAAATATTCGGTGGTTTTGGTCATGTGAAAAATAGTAAATGACTTTTAAAAATTCTGAGAAAAATATATGTTCATTATAGGACTATATTCTGCTAAATCCCAGAAAAGAAATATTTTTGGAACTGATTTACTATTTTTCATGAAAATATTCTAGTTATGAGTAAATGAATTAAATATGTTATGTGAAGTAAGAAAATTGGAAAATATGATTTTATGGCTTGAGAATCATATATGAGGTATATGCAGATTTTTGATGAGGGTTTTGGTTATTAGTGATGAAATATTATGAGTTTGGCATTTTAAAATGATTAAATGCATTATTTAGTAAAGTGTAAACAATTAAAATAAATTGTTTATAAGCTTAAATAAATATTATTCTTTCAATATCATTATACCGAAATATTGGTATAGATTTTATTGTGGAATTTCTACCTTTTTGAGTCGGGTTTACTATTCATGAGTTACTATTCACGAGTTACTATTCATGAGTTACTATTCATGAGTTACTATTCACGAGTTACTATTCATGACAAAATTGGTTTCTTTTTCTAACCAAATTATAGTTGATTTATGAATATTACTCTGGAGATTAAAATTATATATTGATTATATTGATTTTATTATCATATATAACATTTTTATAACCCTGATGTTGAAATTCTCTTTCACTGGAGTGTAAAGATGGGTAAATTATTGGTATGATCATGACTAGGGTTCTCTTTGTCCAGTAGTGAAAAGTTGAATTGTGACTGGTATGATCATGACCATTGAATTTATAATTGAATATCTTTAACTTAAATGCAAAGGTGAATTGATCAACATATATGGTTATAATTATGGTTTATATAAATTCTGAAATGATTATGTATTTCTTTGGGATATGAATATCGTTGGTCTGTAGTGCAAAGATGACTTGTTGATGAATATCTTTGGCCTGTAGTGCAAAGATGACTTATTGATGTATATCTTTGGCCGTAGTGCAAAGATAAATTTATTAGTATGATTATAAACATGAACTGTGATTTGGTATAACCATGATCTTTGATGTTTCAGGTGATAAAAATTATCTTTGTCCTGGATGAGAAAAGGAATTTAGAACAACAATTACGATTATGAGTTATATATGTGATTGTGGACAGGAATTGTTGATTGATGTTATAGGGATAAAACATTGTTGATGGACTTTAAACAAGGAGAAGATAATAAACTTTATAGTTTATTTGACTCTTCTAATGGATTGCTCGTTCCGCTGCAACTATGGTTGAAATTTTTATCATCTACCATATGTTCTAAATCTCTGGTTTATTATTGATGAAGGCTATTGATAATTTAATTATCTTTAGTTATGACATTCTTTACTGAGCTAGTTGTGCTCACCCTTTTGCTTTACAATTCCTTACAGGTAATACGAGTGTAGCTGGGTCGAGCGGGGGAATAACAAGGGAATAGAACAGTGGTCTATAGATGTTGAGGGTGAGGTGAATTTAACTTGGAAGGGTGTTTTGCCACTGTCATACAAGATGTCTAATGACATACCACCTCGTGTCATCATAAGACATGGATGTGCTCATCCACTTGCTGAGTATATCTACCAGCACTATCTATATGATCTTGGAGTCTATTTGGAATATAACTCTCAATTAGAGACAGTTGAGATAATGATATGTCAGGAGAAGACTTGTCATTGGGAAGAATATGATAGTAATCTTCTTGTTTTTCTTTGGGGTCTATTGGGTCAACCAAGGATAATTCTGTGGCCATATGATATCTATAATAACCTAGACGCATGGCCTCCCATGTACGAAGGTTTCCTTGAGCACTTCCCAAAGATTCTAATTTCAAAAACAGTTTTCGACTATACCTTTATGTAAGGTGTCAGTATGAGGTGTTGTCCACGGTTGGGACATGAGTCACAGTTGATATATATTTGTATACAAACTCACAGCATATGTGTTGTTGTATTTTGCACGACAATTGTTGTAATAAAGTTGTAGTTATTTTCTGTACCATGTATTTGGCGACTCAGAATGGGTTGGATGGAATGGACCTATTTTGGGGTTGTCACAATATATATATATATATATATATATATATATATATATATATATATTAATAATTTTATAATTAAAATAAAAGAGTTTATTTTAATCTTGAAATTGGATTTCATGCAATTTAAAGTGCCCATTAAATGATACTCATATATATATGGAATGATTTTAATTCATAAGATGAATGTTTTATTTATTGATACATATGATGATATGTATGATAATAAATAAGAATGATTATGGACTATTGACCAATGTGATTTGATTTATTTTGGTTGGATGTTTGAATGATTGTGTTTTATTAAATGCGGTCTGCGTACCTCGTCTTTTCTGGTTTTCTTCTTATGTAAATTTTATCTCTCTCCTATGTACTTCCCCTTGACTGCTGATCAAGGTTTCTATTTAAATTAAATAGTTTAATGTAATAGAATTAGTTAGAATTTTTGAAGAATCGTAGATCAATGACAAAAGAGCGCTCGAAGACCCGTTTGTAATGGAGCCCAGATTTAAATGTAATAGTTATATTTAAATGTTTATTCTTGAACCCTAGGGTTTGACCTTTTGGTTCACTTGGTGGCTCTAGTGAACCAAACTAGAATAAAAGTCCATAATCAATCCGCCGGGTAGAATATAGTATTCTATATGTGCATGCTAGTATTATATATATATATATATTATATATTATGCAAACATGCTTCGCATGTTTAATAATATGACGCGTATTTTATATATATATTTGCATGCGCGCTAAATAAGATGAGCCAAATAATAACAAACCCCTCAATAAAATTATATTAAGTTGTAACGTTCAAAGATATTTGGAATATCGAACGTCAACATCTAGTATGATAAAAACAATAGAGCATTGAATATTTAATATGAGTTTGTTGTGCACACACAAGGCGAGTATTAAATATTTGAGATGTTTTTATTATATTTGATGTTTATAAAGAATTGAACATTACCGTTTTGTTGTGCACACACAAGGGCTGTAGTTTTCTCTTCACTTATATGAAAATGTTGGGTATGACTTAACTTAAATCATTTCAGTTCGGATGTGCACACACTTGACCATTATGATTTAAGAAGAAAAATATAAGGAGTTACATGATGATATAATTGACAAGAGTTATCTACCTATTTATTTATATATAGTTTATTGTGCACAAACAAGGCTATATACATTTGAAATAGAATCTTTATTCTCACTAGCAAATCTTTAATTAGATATTGCCAAACTATATTCATGAGGTAATATAGTTTGAAAAAAATAGTCGGAGATACCAATATAAAATAAGACCTAATTTATTTTGGTAATTAATTAAATGAATGTTTGCTAAAATATTGTCTTTTTACATGCAAAATTTTGAAAATGTCACATTCACTAATTTCACTGCGTAGCATACTTGATGCTAACAAACTGACCAGACCGAATTACACGGACTGGTTAAGGAATCTAAGAATTGTTCTCACTGCTAAAAATATTTCTTATGTCCTAAATTCTCCTGTACCTGCAAAAGTTGCAGAAACAGTCTCTAAGGAAGAGATTACTACTTTTAAACAGTGGCAAGATGATGCATCAGTGGCTCAATGCATCATGCTCGCATCCATGAGAAATGAGCTTCAGCGTCAGTATGAAAACATGGATGCTCCTACTATGTTATTGAACCTTCAAGAGTTGTATGGTGAGCAAAGTAGGACTGCTAGATATGAAATATCTAAGGAGCTCTTCAGATCTTAGATGACCGAGGAAACTACCGTTGAGACTCATGTCTTAAAGATGATCAATCTGATTGAACGTCTTGGATAACTTGGGTTCGTTATGGCTAGGGAGTTGAGTTAAGATTTAGTCTTGCAGTCACTCCCAGACACCTTCTCACAATTTGTTGTGAATTTTCACATGAATAAGTTAGATGTCAGCTTGTCTGAATTACTTAACATGTTGAAAACTGCTGAAGGTCAATTCCTATCCAAGAAGAACCATGTCTTACTGGTGGATGATTTTCCCATGAAAAGGAAGAGGCCCAAGGTATCTTCTGAAAAGAATAAATCCAAGAAGGCTAAGGGAATGGCTAAAGTGAAGGATCAAAAGAAACCTGATCCAGCTAGCAAAGGAATTTGCTTCCATTGCAACAAGCCGGGTCACTAGAAGAGGAGCTGCAAGGATTATCTTGTGGAACAAAAGCAGAAGAAGCTTGGAGAATCTTCGAATCCTAATCAAGGTTTGTTTATGATTGAAATTAATTTTTTTGAAAGTCAATCTTCTACTTGGGTATTGGATACCGACTGTGGTTCTCACATATGTAATAATATACAGGGACTGGTCAGAAGTAGAAAGCTGAGCAAGGATGAGGTCATACTACGAGTGGGAAATGGAGCAAAGGTTGCTGCATTAGCTGTAGGGACTTATTGTTTAGCACTGAATACGGGCAAATCCATTAGTTTAAATAATTGTTATTTTGTTCCGACACTGATTAGAAACATTATTTCAATATCTGTATTTGATATGGATGGTTTTGACGTTATAATAAAGAACAATAGTTATTCTATTTATAATAATAATGTTTTATATGGTGTTGGTAATTTACGAAATGGACTTTCCATTCTTGACTTGCATGAAAATATACTTCAAATTGAACAAACTAAAAAAAAAGAAAAGAGATGATGTTAATTATACCTATATATGGCACTGTAGACCTGGTCATATTAATGAAACAAGATTATCTAAGTTGTATAAAGATAGGCTCCTAGAGCTATAAGATTATGAATCATATCCGACTTGTGAATCTTGTCTAATGGGAAAAATGACTAAATCTTCTTTTAGTGGTAAAGGAGAAAGAGTTACAGAGTTGTTAGCGTTGCTACACACGGATGTATGTGGACCTATGACAACGAATGCATGGGGAGGGTATTCTTATTTTATTACATTCACTAATGATCACTCAAGATTTGGATATGTGTATTTAATGAAATACAAATCTGAATCATTTGAAAAGTTAAAAGAGTTCGGAAGTAAAGTAGAGAAACAAACGGGCAAAAGTATTAAGATTCTTCGATCAAATCGAGGTGGTGAATACTTAAGTAGTGAGTTTCTCAATTGTCTCAAAGAAAATGGTATAATCTCACAATGGACTCCACCAGCGACACCACAGCTGAATGGTGTGTCTGAAAGGAGAAATCGAACACTGTTGGACATGGTTCGTTCCATGATGAGTTTTACCGATGTTCTGGTGTCATTTTGGGGATATGCCCTAGAAGTGGCTACATATCTACTAAATAAGGTTCCCTCGAAATCCGTCCCTAAGACTCCATATGAGATGTGGGTGGAAGAAGCCTAGTCTTAAGCATGTTAAGATTTGGGGATGCCCAGCTTATGTGAAAAGGTTTCATAATGATAAGCTTGGGACAAGATCTGATAAGTGTACTTTTATGGGATATCCTAAAGAAAGTTTAGGATATTATTTCTACAATCCTACTGAACAAAAGGTGTTTGTTGCCAAAAATGCTGCCTTCTTGGAAAAGGAGTTTATCCTTGAAGGGGTCAGTGGGAGGAAAATAGATCTTGAAAAAATTCAAGAACCACAAACCACTACAGATCAAATGGATGAACCTGTCCAAGTAGAGATTCCTTTTGTACCACACCCTATTCGTAAATCTGGAAGAGTACCAAAGATACCTGATAGGTATGGACTTGTCATAGAAGATGATGATGAGGTACGCATCATAGATGATGACGATCCATTGAATTACGAACAGGCTATGAGTAGTAAAGACTCAGAGATGTGGCAAGAAGCCATGAAATCCGAGATCGACTCCATGAATGAAAACCATGTATGGACTTTGGTTTCACCACTTGAAGGCTTTAAGCCTATTGGGTGTAAATGGGTCTTTAAAAGAAAGACTGGAGCACACGGCAAGGTAGAGATCTATAAGGCCCGACTGGTCGCAAAAGGTTTCAAACAAAGACAAGGAGTTGACTATGATAAAACCTTCTCACTAGTAGCAATGCTCAAGTCCATTCGGATTTTGCTTACGATTACAGCTTACCATGACTACGAAATCTGGCAGATAGACGTGAAAACGGCCTTCTTCAATGGAAAACTTGAGGAGGATGTGCATATGACATAACGAGAGGGATTTGTTTCAAAAGTTAGAACAAATTAAGTCTGTAAGCTACAACGATCCATTTATGGATTCAAACAAGCTTCTCGTAGGTGGAACATCTGTTTTGATGAGACAATCAAAGAGTTTAATTTTATCAAAATTAAGGATGAACCATGTGTGTACAAGAAGGTTAATGGGAGCGCTATTTCATTCCTCGTATTATATGTTGATGATATATTACTGATAGGGAATGATATTCATATGCTCTAATCAATTAAAATCTGGTTATCTAAACACTTCTCCATGAAGGACTTGGGAGAAGCATCCTATATTTTGGGAATAATGATCTATAGAGATAGATCTAAAAGGATGTTTGGCTTGTCCCAAGGAACGTACATTGACTCGATACTAAAGAGGTTTAGCATGGAAGATTTCAAAAGAGGTCTCATGTCGATGAGCCATGGAATACATCTCTCCAAGAAACAGGCCCCAAAGACACCTGGGGAGAGAGACCGTATGAGTAAGATTCCTTATGCTTCATCAATAGGATCTATCATGTACGGTATGATATGTACTAGACCAGATGTCGCTCATGCACTTACTGTAACAAGTAGATATCAGTCGAATCCTAGGGAATAACACTGGAAGGTAGTGAAAATATCCTAAAGTACTTAAGAAGAACTAAAGATGTATTTCTTGTCTACGATGGGTCTGAATTGAAATTAGAGGGCTTCAGAGACTCAAGTTTTCAAACAAACCAAGATGATAGTAAATCCAATTCGGGGTATGTGTTTACCTTAAACGATGGCACAGTGAGTTGGGAGAGTTCCAAACAGCAAACAGTTGCTGATTCAGTGACAGAGGTAGAGTACATAGCTGAAAGTGAAGCTGCAAAGGAAGCTGTTTGGATGAAGAAGTTCATTACAAAACTTGGTGTGGTTCCTAGCATTACAGGACCAGTGCCTTTATTTTGTGACAACACTGGAGCTGTTGCGCGGGCTAAGGAACCCAAGTCTTATCAGAAATCCAAACGCGTGTTGCGACGATTTCATTTGATCAGAGAGATCATTGAAAGAGGAGACGTCACCCTGAAGCGTGTGAACTCTCAAGACAAATATTGCAGATCCATGTACTAAAGAGTTAACACAACATCAGTTTGATCGTCACTTAGAGAAGATGGGTATGAGATACCACGTCGATTGGCTTTAGTGCAAGTGGGAGATTGAAAGTAGTATGCATACAAGCCAATCATGTATGATGATAAATGTGATGCCCCAAAAATAGGTATACATCACCTATTCTGAGTCGCCAAATACATGGTACAGAATACAAATACAACCTTAAATATACAACATGAGCTGTGAGTTTTAATATAAATATTGTCTTCTAGACAGTATTCAAACTAAAAATAAGTCATCAATATATTTATTATCACACTATTTCATAGAATAGTGAGGACTACTAAGGCTATCATCTGGACCGTCACTCCGTTCCTGACTAGTCCCTGCTACGTTCTCATTTCTTGAAGAGAACAATGAAAGCAAAAAGGTGAGCTCAACTAGCCCAGTAAGAAATATTATGACTAAGATAATGCAGAATAAATTATCATTAGCCTTCTACAGTGTTAAACTGATAAAATATAACAAACATCAAGTTTAACTGCAGTGGAACAAGCAATCCATTAGAAGAGTCAAGTAGAGAATAAAATCTACTATCTTCTATGATTTAAAAGGTTTTTCATTACTTTTATCGCTGAGACTGAGCTTAATAAATAATCCACAGCATCCCTGCACTACGACCAAGGATATTCATTAATATCGCGACCACGAATTATCCATGTAATACAGGCCAAGGATATTTGTGTATTCATCAATGGTCATGATCATGCCAACAACTGTCCATCAATGCACTACGGCCAATGAGGATTTTTACCACATCATTTGTAACATTACGGTCATGATTATACAGAATAATCCATGGTCATAATCATACCAAGTCCATCTATGCACTACAGGCCACAGATGACTTTCAACATATTATAAACATGAGGATACTGACAATGATATAAGAATTCAACAAAACAAGTTCAAGAATAAATTTTTAAGATTTATAATTTATTTTATCCAGATATCAATAACGTCCAAATTGTCAACATGATATTGTTTTGTGGGGTAAAATTCAAGAATGCTCAGAAGAATATTGCCATGAAAAGATATTGGATGAAGCACAAATATCAAGGATATTCCACTAATTTCATGGAGTGTAGAAGCCAAAACTTTAACCAACTGAGTATAATAGAATATATGAAACTGCAAATGTATTTTTGTCGCTATGCGTTAATCCACATAGTTAGATTATTCTAAAAGAGTAATAAAGAATAGAACCAGGTCATGCGTAATTCGTACAGACAGTATATTCCAACATAATAATAAAGAATGGAACCAGGTCATGCGTAATCCGCACAGACAGTATATTCCAACAGAATAATAAAGAATGGAACCAGGTCATGCATAATCCGCACAGACAGGATGTTCCAACAGAATAATAAAGAATGGAATAACAACAGAATTCACCAGGCATGCGATAGACCGCCCAGACAGGTTATTCCAACAAAATAATAAAGAATAGAATAACAGAAGAATTTCACCATATATGCGGTACTTCGCATAGACAGGTTATTCTAACATAATAATAAAGAATGGAATAACAACCCTTACAAGTATTGAAAAAAAATAACTCTCTTCATGAATACGAAAGAATAATACCCCTTACCTTAAAAAGAAGAGTATTCCGACGGGTAGGGCAGGGATATACTTGAAGAAAACATGCACTATTTTCTACGCTCAAAACTTTCTTAAACTCTAAAGAAATACGCTCAAGATTATAGAAGAAGAATTCTCTGAATTTATGGTGTGATTTTCAATTCTAACTAAGCATCATATTTATAGGAGAATGAAAAGGATACTATGTTGCAATATGCAATAAAATATAATATATTCTATTTATAATCAAATAAAACAAAAATTTATAAAAAGTATTCTGTTTTATATAAAAAAAATTTACTATGCAAACATTATGCAGGCACTATGCAAACACTATGCATAATAAAATATAATATATTCTATTTATAATCAAATAAAACAAAACTTTATAAAAAGTATTCTGTTTTATATAAAAAGTTTTTACTATACAAACACTATGCATAATAAAATATAATATATTCTATTTATAATCAAATAAAACAAAACTTTATAAAAAGTATTATGTTTTATATAAAAAGTTTTCTATTTTATTACTTTTATAATAATAATAATAAAATAACATTTATCACCATTATTATAATTCACAATTTTAATCGACCAGGTCATTCCCAGGAAAGAGGTGGTTTCCAATAAGGGTTTCTCCTCATTGGCGCGTAATTAGGTGACTAAACCTTTCCTTGACAGAACTTCTAGACATCGTCAATATTGTAAATAATAATATTAATAACTCTGTCATCTCAATTATTGATTTAATAATATTAAATATCGACAATAATTGAATCAAATAACGTGAGATACTATGAATCAATTACTCTAGAAATAATTGAACAAAACATAGTAACTTCTCACGTAAGCATCAATAATCAATATCGTGTACTACTATGACCATACGTATTACTGTACTTTTAACACCGGGTGTTTCAACAGTTAACGATAAAACTTTTGCCGTTATTTTCATAAAATATTTTTGTCATTTTCTCAATCCAATAATAATTCTGCTGTAGGGTCCACCAATGATTGTGTCGTTGTACGAATATTCCCTGTTAAAACAAATATTACCCGACTAATCGAATATTATATAACAACTTGCGTACTTTGTAAAATTTATAATTATTACCCCCAACTATAACAGTATATCAAATTCATTTCATAATATTCAAAAATGATATTTATAGAAAAATCATTTTTATTCATAAAAGTTGGGATTTTACAATAAAGCATATACTTTGTACTCAATCTTATTTATTTATTAATAAAAGAATTATTTATTAAAGGTATTTATTATCTACATGGTGTTGTTTTAATAATATGTGATAAACCCATAGTATTAAGCAATGCTTTTAGAATCATGATGAGATCATGCTAATGAGATCTAAATTCTTAGATAGCTTAAAACTAAAATGTTCCCAATCAATGGATTACTAAAAAGGGGATTAGTGAATCCGGATAGATTGGTACGTATGTTGCTTGCTCATTGGATGAGGATGATTGATCTCATGATCATTTGTGTGGAGACACTAAAGCAAGTATGTAGGTGCTTATTAGAGAATAAGTTCACTAAACGTGACTCACTAAGGAATACCTAATGGAGTTTTACTTGCATGTCAATAGGAATTTCTTTAGTGATAGTAGTACAAATGATCCTTAGACTTGAGATCTTCATAGTATCTTATATATAATGAATTACACTTTGACTTATTCTTTAAGACTCTGAGAGTATATCAAAGGGAATGCTTGGGTGTAATAAGTTATATATGAAGATAGTGAATGATCAATAAAGAATCTATCACTTCTAGTAAAAGAAGAGAAATGTCGTATGTGATTCGATAAATGACAATCTAGGAATCCTTGGCCAAGGTGGAATGAAATTAGTAAGTAGTTTCTAATTTACATTCATTAGGAGTTGTGCATTTAGAAATCAAAATACATATAATTAAATAAAATAAGACTTGACAGTAATTTCATGTCTTATATTTAATTGGGACATTGTATGGTAGAAGGATTGAATTGTACGGTAACTATTAACTCAAAGGTTCTTTTATGATTAATGGTGAAATCTATATTATCTGAAAAGTCATTGATCGCTAGGGAGGCTTATCCCTATTGTAGAATAAATATTATTTATTTAAATAAATAAATCATTTAATTTATTTATTTAAATAAAATTAGAATGGTTCTAATTAATTTATTCACAACCAGTTTAATATGGAGAACTTAAAGGGTCACACCATAAAAGACAAAATAATTATTTAAGAAGTTAATGGCATAATCGTAATAATATGTTAAGTATATTTAATTTAATCAACGGTGATAGAATAAATTAAATAGCTTAATATTTATTATTTAATATTTTAAAAATATTAAATATAAATTAATAAGAGAAGTCTTATTAATATTATTACAATTATTATTATTTTAATTTCTAAAAGAGTTTAGGAATTAATTTAATACAAGTACTCTCATTTATTCCTAATAGGATTAGGAGGGAAAATTAGTTAAATAAGTTTAATTAATTATCCCTAATAAGATTATGGAGCACATTTAATTAAATAAATAAAACATTATTTTAATTAAATAGGGTTACCTGATATCTTTATAAGAGGAGTCTTATATCAGATATCAAAATATATAGAATTCCAATAATTGGAGAGTACGCCCCCTTTTTCTATAGAGATAGGAAAAAACTAGGATTTGAGTCAATACACCCTTCTTCTTGAAAATTCTTCTTCCTTTGTGGGTCACCTCTAGAGGCCATACACTTGGGTGGCTAACATTGATCAAAGGAAGGAATCTACCTGGAGAATCAAGGAGATCGCGGAGAAGTATGAGGTGAACTCGTACCTGTGAAAGCTCGCATCTACAAGGGTATGATTCCACAACTTCTTGTTCTTCGTTTTAACTAATAATATGCGTAAAGGAGTATCCAGGTACTTGGTTTGTGAAAATTTTTAAAATCTGTTTTTTATGCTTCTGCTATTTTTTGCAATTTAATTACTACTTTGATTTTCACAAAACCTTACAAGAATAACATATTCCATCGCCGGGAGCACTATACATGCGTATGTGCTCATTCGACGCTCTCCGATAGCCTCTTATTACATAACAGTCACAAAGATGACTGTTTTGACCATTCCCAATGACCTCAAATTGAAAAACATAAGACATAAAAGTTTTAGGTCTATTTGTTCTCGTTCCGGATCATCTTGAATCACCTAAATTGGAGTTCATATGAAAATGTTATGCCTAATTTACTACAGCAGGTCACAACAGTCACCAGACACTAATGTTCGGCCCAGGGCGCAGCTGTGCCCCAGGTCACAGAACAGCCCATCAGGCTCTGCTCTTCGCGATTTCACCGACCAAAACTCCTTTTAATCATCATAATATGAGTTATACTCATCTAATTTAGTCCATTTTCGATTCTATGAGTTTGTAACTTAAAAAACTACAACATACTAAATACCCATCAACTAACATAAACATTAACTAACCCAAATATGAATTTACAACTCATGTTCATGCAAATATTTATGTTTTGACAATTTAGCAAATTCGTTCACTACGAATTTGTTTCTCAACCAAATTGGTCCGTTTAACTTTCGTTGTTTTCGTATTTAACTATATCAACAACATCTAATAGAAAATTATAGATTGCAACAAGTTTTAGCCATCAATTTTGTGACTCAAAAGCTACTTTTTTCTTGACATTTCTAGGAATTGAAGAACTTTGAATTCAAGAACATGTAAGTATACAAATATTACCTCTTGAAGCTTAACTTTGCTAAACATAGCTCTGCAATCCTCTAATTGCTCCTAATTCTACTAACCTCTCTTAGCCATTTTTCTCAGACAATTTCACAAATGGGAAAGAAGAAGAAGGATTCCCTATTTATTGAGGAATTAATATCCAAGCAATAGCATTGCCCTAGAAATCAAAGTAGTGGAAAGAAGAAGAATCCATTAGACAAGGAGTTGGTGGAAAGTTTCCAACCACTCCCATCTCAACCCACACCTTTGGCCATCATCACCATCACTTAGCTTAAGTAAATAGAGGGGTAGGCCAATGGCCTATACACGGCTGAAAATAATGTGGGACTGTGAATATGGGACAAGTAATATTACTTCCTCACTTATTAGTAAAATGATCTGCATTCTACTAAAGTTAATTTCTTTTGGGCTTATTAAGTCAATTATAATGATTTAACATTACTATATTAAATAAAGTTATGGGCACATATATACTTTGTTATATATACCTACCCACATATAGGAAGTATACTTATATTTTAAATATACACCAATATAATCTTATTATATTAATAACCTACTTATTTTTTTTTATGTCAAATAAATAAATTATTCATCTTATTGATTAATTAACACTACTATTAATTAATCCATTCCTCATTGATTAATGTAATTATTGATCTCAATAACAATTAATTATCTATTACGTATAGTAAATAAATATAAATCTTATTATATTTATAGACATGTTGCTTATTATTATTATATCTCTAACAATAATAATCACATATCATTAATTAATCCTTTATCAATTAATCAATATTCTACAACAACCATTAACAATTAATATTGACTAATTGTTCACTTAATAACTCTTTCGTCAATTAATATCATTATTAATATTTCCCATCACTGTCCCACACAAGGCTTTCAACGAGTTCATCGCAAACTTCATATATTCTTAATTATTTAGTATAATATTCCATAATATCACTTAATTAACTAATATTTAATCTGGGTTAATTAATTAAATCTTTATTCAAGTTATGTTTTGCTAACTAAATTCATTCATAAACACGTAGTCACCATTTATGATCCTTATAAGAGTTATTAATATACATTTCTTGAAATCAAATTTTCATAAACATACTCAGAACTTTCTACAGACCGGCATAGCTGCGCTGGTCACAGACTTGGAATTGGCGTAGCTGCGCCATACCAAAATCAGATGCAGACAAGTTCTGCATCAGTAGAACTGAAACCTACGCTTCTAAATACTTTACACATCATCCTTAAGTGTTAACTCGTCTAACATCAATGTCCTCTTTGATTCTACATCATTGGTTACTAATTTCCTTAATACTTTATGGATCACACTTCGAGTTTTAAAACTCTATTTCCCCTGATTAGTTTAACCAACTATACTTATCTTTTACGGTTTCATACCACTAATAACACAAAACTCGAATGTAACACATACATACATTCCTTTCATCTTTGATTCTTGTCGTGTAACGAATTACGTAATAATTCTCTAACCACTTTAAAGGTATATCGATTTCCTTCTCTCGTCAACAACGTACATATATATAAGTCTAAACCTAGCATACATCGAGTCTTTAATAGTATTCAATATATTACACTGAGTGGTTTCCCACAAACAACCAACAAATTAGTTTCCGTCTCATCTACACTATTTTCACAGTGAGTTAGATCAGTTACTAATTCGTATATACCTCCGCTCTCTGAAGGAATTGTTTAGCCCAGCTCATATACCTCCACCATTAAAGAGTACGGTTGCACTACCTTAGACTTGATACGTTTTCGTATAAATACTCAAGAAATTGGTGATTATCAAAGATATATAACGTCACCAACTTACTATAATAAAATAATTTTATAAATTATTTAATATCGATAGATAAATTTTATCCATCTTCATATTAATTCATCTCTACAATTTATAATAAATATATAATAACGATATATATTTATTAAACACAACATCACTTATTACATAACTCATATTACCCTATGTAACACAATACCATATACCTCGTAACACAATTATATTCTTGTTCGAACCCATCTCATGCTTTAATAATTTTATTTACTAAATTCTTATTTTAATAATTTCTGAAAATTCGGGTTCTTACAATATTGGTGGAGCATGTACCATAAGGAGGAACAATGATGTCTAATTAGTGAACTTAAACCTTAATAAGCCAAGTTGCAAGTGAATCATAATTATAGAAGTTATGAACTAATGAAGAACTTTGAAGAATTGTAATATTGTTGTTGGTGGACAAATTAAAAACCATCATGTATAAGATTGAATGAAATATGTTTGGTTAGGTTGATAGAATGATGGAATGAATCCATTTTGAATGGTGTAAAAATCTCAAGTAACGAAGTTATGGCGAAATTTACGAGATTAGACGATAATCGTTGAAATCGTGAAAACCTCGGAATGAAAGTCAAAAGTCAACATTTAACTCAGAAAAGTTGGTTTTCGATGGAGAATAGTCTAAGTTTGCATTTTAGAGTTGTGGACTCAAAAATGATCAAATTCTGACTTAGAACAAAGAAACGAGCTTTGAACGTTCCCAAACGTTTAACGAACGCTCAATAAAGAACTTAATAGGTGAATTCCGTGTTAACGGATTCAAAAATGTAAGATTGTCTAATGAAATTGTAGTACACATGATATGTGAGCTAACGACTTTTGAACGAGCTAATTCGGACTTATAATGAATAAGTTATGAGGCCGAAAAATATTGCAGAAGAAAAGTCTGTGAACTTTTTTTGAGGCTCAGGACCGGCTGCACAGCGTGGTCCAAGAGTGTAAAGTCGGTGCCGCAGCGCCAGGCCAAGCCATCGCCCCCTGTGAAGTGGCAGCTCAGCGCGACAAAAAGAAGAAAGAATGGCGCCGCAGCGCCGAGATCGAACATCACATACTGCTGACTCACGCCGCAGCTCGAGTCCTATAATGAAAGTTGGCGCCACAGCGCTAGCAGTAGGGAAGACACAGTAAGGAAGTGAAATGAATATAAAGAATATGGAAGTGAATTGATGGTGAATTATATACTTAATAAACCTAAAGTAACATCATTAAAGCTGATTATAACCTTAAGAATTATAATTAAAGGTTGACGAAAGATTACTTGAACGTAAATATAAAGTACTACTGATAAACCGTAACAGATATTAACAAATCTAAGGAATGATTAGATTGAGAAGAAGGGTAAGATACAATGGTGACCTTACATGATTGTTTATGACCTAATGTGGTATGTTATGTGATCATGTATTGTAGAATCCTTAAAGACTCAAAGGAAAAGTATATTAACTATAGAAGACGCTAAAGGCAAGTGTTCTAAACCCTTGTCTATGTTATTCTGGATAAGCTTTGTAATTCATGTACTTTACACATGAATTGATGTATAATGAAGTCGAAGCCAACCCCTTCAACAAGACTTAATGTGTTTTGTGGATTTCCTTATAATTTATCAAACTATTGTCAATGTTACTATCTTTTTCCAAACTATTTTGGTATTAATTTCAAAGAAAGAATGAGTATGATAAAAAAAATGTTTTGTCGTCAAACGACATGAACGTGAGGTTGCCAAAACTTAAACGTAGATATGCTTAAAGAAAGTAGTGTTTTATAACATAGAGTACTATAGGCTGATCACCTAGACATGCATACTCGTATGATATAGTGGACTTATGGACTTGGTGTCGGGTTGTCCTTTTTAAAGAAAGAATGAAATGCTCAAGGTCTTGAACCGAAATTGATGTTTAACTTATGTTGTTAATTTTTAAACGTTTTAAAGAAAAGAGAAGTGATATTTTGAATTATCTATAGTACTTCATAACTATTGATTCAGTTATAGAAGATATATGATTAATATGATTCAAATTTATTGCTTAAATGAAATTAGCATACTTGTTGAGCTACTTATGCTCACTCTTGCTTGAACCATATGAATGCAGCTAAGACCGAATGGACTGAAGGATCAGGTAAAAATAAAGGAAAGGCTAGGCAGACAAATAGATTATCTTTGTAGTAGTATAGTATGAAGGTTGTAATTATTTGATATTATGATAAGAACACATTTATGGTTATAAAGAACCTAGGATTGGTAATATTGTTTTCAAATATATAGAAAACATATCCACTCTTTTGAGGTATTTTAATTGAATGTATGTGAGAACTGTAGCACCATCTATCGGGTTGGAAGATACCCGGATTTGGGTGTGTCACAAGGAGGACATAAATCTTCTCGTGTTCCTTTGGGGACTTAAAATATTTGTTGTTGTATTTTATATGGCATTTTAATAATTTGAGTATGAATATTATCGTATTATGTATGTTACAATATTTGTATTAAAACTCACAGTATACACTACAATAAATGGGCCTTTAGCAATGATTTTTCGGGCGACGACTTTATAAGTCGTTGTTAAAAGTATATGTTTAGCAACGAAATTTGTCCTTCATTGCAGATTGTGTCAGGCTTTCACTTTTTGCAACAAAATTCATAAGTCGTTGCAAAATTTCGTTGCTAATTCATTGGTGGGAAAAATTTTTGTTAGAAATTCATTGCAAAATTTTTGGCCACTTGATTTCCCGTCATCGTGGGCAACGAAAGTTTTTTTGTTGCTAAAAATGGGGTTTTAACAACAATTTTTCAGGCAATGACTTTATAAGTCGTTGCTAAAAGTGTATGTTTAGCAACCAAACTTTCCCTTTGTTGCAGAGTGTGTTAGGCTTTAACTTGTACAGAATTTAGGTAGGTACAACTGGTTAGGTATGAAATCAGTGAGAAAAAGAAAATTATGTATGTTTGTTGTATTAGAAATTTTTTTTAAGCTAAATTACTTTTTCTAAGTGCCTTGCCTTCTAATCATTTTAAGATGTATTCTTTCTACTTATCTGTAAGATCTATTTTTTTCTGAACTTTCAATATAATCTTGATATATGTATGTAGTACAGTTAGTTGTGTTAATAACCGATAATCCTACATTACTATATTAAATATCTTTGTTCTATGCAATTTGTTATTCTAGTTGAGTTCCTTAATCCCTACTGGCTATTCTAGGATAGGTCCTAAAGAACTATTAACTCATGAAAAATTATTCATACAATGGTCTTCTAGCCCTTGGTGTTAATAATGACATGACCCTGATATCTCCTTAGTTTATAGAGTACAGACTCAAGGAAATTTACCTTTGGAGTAACACGACTTGAGTTCATGCAGTTTGAAGATTTTCAGAGCAAGTGGGCCTTCAAATTGTTGCAACATTATAGAAATGCCTACAGGATGTTTAATGATAATGTTCAGCCGTCCAGGTAAACAACATACTCATTTCAAGTAATAATCTTTAATCCATATAATAAAATAACATTTTTCAAGTAATATTTGTTTGTTTGATTGGCTAATATTGTATGCGTCTAGGTGAAGTGCTATTTACCCAATCTTTGTATGATAGTTGATCACTTGATTATTTCTCATAAACTTTGTTAAGATCATCTTACCTAAGTCACTCCAACGCTTGTAGTGATTATACTATGATATTGGAGCATAAATAATCTACAAGGCTCTTTAATCATTAGTTAAATATGTATTCTAAGCAGTTGGGGTTTCAACTCAACTAAAGGTCCAAAGTTTATATTATGCCACAAAATATATCTACTTGGCAGTATCACTTTTCACCTTATTTTAGTAAGTAGTTGGTGCTTATTTTCTAGGTTTACATGTACTATCCATATACATGACATGAAGCAATAAGATAAATCTTTGTCATGCGATATAGGCATATTGGGCATAGAATGTATTGACTCTTTATATCAGTTAGTGAATTGGGAGATGTATCAAATACCAAAAAAAATTAAATCACCAAGTTTTTTTTCTGTTTTCCAGTTTTCCTCCCTTGATAAGAATTTATTTTGGGTACTATATCAGTTCCTTCAACCATGGATGGACCTTCAGATTCATTCAAGTGACTTCTGAGTGCTGAAAACCATCAATTATCTTAATGTGGATGTTAAATGAATTGACTTGCATTACTCAAAGATATTGCTTAAAGGAGTTCAATATCATTTTGTCATTTAATGCTCTATTCTCTTGATGAGCAGTATATCTAATGTCAATATGCAATACGGGGAACAGTTGGAGTTACAATTGCTGGTCTTTTAAGAGCTATAAGAGCACAAGGAAAGCCAATGATTGACTTTCCGAAGCAGAAGATTGTTGTTGTTGCTGCTGGAAGGTATGATACTTGTCTTTGTTGTGTAGTAAACCTTCAGTCCATGCATCTGATCTGGTTTGACCTCTTATGTTCTATATGCAATAATTTTTGATAGATCCCTTACTCCCAACCCGGGGATTTATTCTTATTCTTCTCCTTTTATTGGGTAAATCAACATTTTATTGAGAAAATAGGACAACTAGAGAAATAGCCTCACATCCAAAGCAATAACGATGTGCACCTCACCACAGCTTATCCACAAGCTAAACCATAGATTATTCATAAGAAATTTTTATCCCAATCCACCTACGCATCTTAATTTTGATTCTAATATCAGACTCGATACAGATTCTGCATAACACAGATTAATATATACCAACTTTTGAGGTACTCAAGCAGTTGAGTTATTATTGGTGAACTAAACCATGTGAAGGTACCCATCCCTCTTCTTCCTTTAACATTTATAATGATATAAGCTTGCCATATAAGAAAGTTTTATATTTTGATATCTATATATCAATGGGAAAAGGCTGGAGGTATATGATATATATGAAAATTAGTCTCTATCTGTAAGACAGTAAAAGGGATCTACCCTGTATTTAGTCTGATGATAAGGTTGGAAGTTTTAAAATCTATAATGAATTTATTTTGTCATATTTATATTCTGTTTTCTCTTGTAGTTGGAAGCAACAAATTCAACCAACAAATTGTTTTTCAATGTGATATTCTCTTGCTTCTAAAGTATTATGAAATAAGAGTCAAGACTTGACATTGTAGACTGTTTTACATGTGGACCTTCTGGTTATGCTATTTTTGGTGACCTGAATTTGTTAGAGAAATTGGTCATGAAGACATATGCTCGATATATTTTCATGGTGGAGTAGGTATGCTTGTTCATTTTTGTTTGTGATGGCTTTGCTATTGATGCTTCAATATAATTTTGGACAACTGTCTCTTGTAGCATGCAATATTCCAGTGCCTGACTGAAGATCACGTATTTATCATAGCAAAAGGATACCTTGATATTGTCACAAGGTAGCGTAAAAGTTTAAACGGTTCAGGTGAACAATAAAGCTGGTATTGGTTTGTTTCTAGATCTTCTCCGGAAAGTCTATTATTTATTAATTTCTAATTAAGTTAATAGACATGTTCATGGATTATAAATAATATAAAAGCAATCAATATGAATTCATGTGTAATTGCAGGAAGATTTGATAGTGAGCATGTTGGAGAATTGCAAGCATTCTCTCCCTGTAGTTCAGAGAATTGCAGAGATCACGAATGATGATGAGGTTAATTACAATATTTGCAGCAATTTGAGAGCATAGTTTTATTGTTGATTTACTTTTGTGGGAAAAAGTTGGAAACAAAACATGAAAATTTTATTCTTTTGATTTCATCTTTATGCAAGCTAGTTGTTAAAATATTATAAGATTGGTTAATAGAAGCAAATTTCCAGACTAATTTTTGGCATCGAAATAGATGTCTCATCTTTGTGAAGTCAGTTTCGTTTCCATTTTACAATAGTTAAAGTTCCTCATATATTTGCTAATATTTTGCTTAAAATATCACAGCTGGATGTTGCAAGCAATATACTAGAATTTTGGTGGTTTTTAATTTTTCTGTAATTTAACATATGAATTATATGAAAAATATCATATAATCTATTTATATGTTTCATATGTTTTTTCAATATAGTTGAGGTGAAGAGTCGTTCTGATGGTTTTATGATCAAAATGAGAGATGGTCGACATTTAAGATATGACCATACCAACCCTCATGGACTATTCTTATAGGACCCAATTATGAGGGGGAAGAACTTATCTCGCTGACCTGGGTATGTTCTGACCTTACCACTTAAAAATTCTCAAGTTATCAATAAATGTGTCTTTCCAATGTCTGCTGCAATATGTTGAATTCTTGGTAAAAAAATCTATGATGTCTGTGATTATAGCTAGCATCTTTGGGGCATATACTGTATGGAAATTTGTCGTCTCAAGAAAAGTTTTTCCATAATAGCATCAACTTTTCCATAATTATTGTCCTTTCTATATAGAAATCTAAACATTGTTATTTAAGATTGTGTGATGGTATTTAAGATTGTGTGATGCTTGTGGTTGTTGAATGTGACTGAATTCTGAATTGAGGTCAACATATAATAATAATCTACAAGTCTTGTAACAGAAAATATGTTTACCACTACGCTTACTGAAATTAATTCATGAAATGGCCGATTAAGATTCCATTTTTTTCTTGTAAACATAGTTATCATATAGTCGCACTAAAGGTTCTTTTTTTATTTGGATTTGTAGCAAATGATATTATGATTGCTCATTTGTCTTTTTCTGCTTATGAGTAATACGGTGTACATTAGTACCACGTAGCAACTCTATTGTCTTTGTGTATTGATTTTGGCACTAAGTGCCTCTGGTGACCTATTTGCTTCATTTTCCTGACTTGCTATTATTTTTAAATGTGCAGAAAGACTATTTCTACGACCTGCCTTACAATACTGGGTATCAAATTTCTGTGCTACGTTTACGGAAGACAATGGACGAAATTATGAAGTGTACTCTCTCTATATATGTAGATATATACTTTGATTGAAGAACTACGGTAGCTTTAGATGGTTAATTGTAAAGATAATGAATGATTATGTAGTGGATGATTTTATTAAGTTAATAATATTTTAGTTTTTTGTTTTTTGGCCATTATTTTCTATGGAGACATTGAGCCAGCCAGGTACACAAAAAGAATGTCAAATTTTGATTTGGCAACAATATAATTCATTACCAAAACATTGAACAAGTTTTAATATAGCAAAAAAAATTTATACATTTAGGAACAAATTTTCGTTGCTAATGGCATTAAAATATAATATTTGGCAACCAAAAATTAACCTAATAACAACGGAGAGGATATTGTTGCTAATACTAAAATAAAAGGTAACATATTTTATCGTTGCAAATCATATCAACTTTCGTTGCACATATAAAGAAACGACAACATATAATGACGTTGTTAATCGACGACTTTCATTGCTATTGAAAAATAACCAGCAACAAACATTTTCGTTGTTGATTCAGCATAATGTTGTTGCCAAATAATATAATCAGCAACAAAAATCGTTGCTAAAAAGTTTACATTCTGCAACGAAAGCAAGCTTAGGCAACAATTTTCATAATTTATTGCAACGAAAAATGTCGTTACAAAATGGTGTCAATTCCAACGAAAATGCATGGTCGTGGCAAAAAAAGAGTTCATTTCATTGCCAATTAGCAGTCTTTTGCAATGAAATAGGGTTTTTAACAACGACATTTTAATTATTCTGCAACAATACATTTTGTTGCTAAAGGATCGATGTCTCTGTACGACAACCAAATTTCGTTGCAAAATGTATTACTTTTGGCAATGAAAAAAATACGTTTGTTGCGGAACAATTAGCAACGCTCATTGCGCAACGAAAAATGCAACGACAGTAAAGTCGTTGCCAAAACCCTTTAGCAACAAAATTTAGCACCTTTAGCAACGAAAATCGGTTGTTGCTAAAGCCCCATTTTTTGTAGTGATATGTGTCGTTGCATTTTGCATGACAGTTCTATAATTTTAATAGAAAAATTCGCATCAGTAGTGTTATTTCTAGCGACCCAAGATGGGTTGTGTGGAACTATTTTGGGGCCGTCACAAAGACTCCTCTTATTAATTTATGTTTAATATTTCAAAAATATTAAATAATAAATATTAAGTTATTTAATTTATTCTATCACCATATATTAAATTAAATACACTTAACTTATTATTACAATTATGCCATTTACTTTTTAAATTAATATTCTTCCTTTATGGTTTGGCCCTTTAGGTTCTCCATATGAAACCAGTTGTGAATAAATTAATTAGAACAACTATAATATTATTTAAATAAATAAATTAAACTATTATTTATTTAAATAAATAACATTAATTTACAATAAAGATAAGTCTCCTTAGCGATCAACAACTTTCCAGATAATATAGATTTCAACATTAATCATAAAAGAACATTTGAGTAAATAGTTACCGTACAATTCAATTCTTCCACCATTCAATGTCCTAATTAAATATAAGACATGGAATTACTATCAAGTCTTATTTTATTTAATTATATATATTTTGATTCACAAATGTACAAAATAATGCAAATTAGAAACTCCTTTCTAATTTCATTCCACCTTGGTCAAAGATTCCTGGGTTACCATTTATCGAATCACATATGACATTTCTCTTCTTTTACTAGAAGCGGTAGATTCTTTATTAATCATTTATTATCTCCATATATAACTTATTACACCCAAGTATACCCTCTGATATAACCTAAAGGTCTTAAGGAACATGTCAAAGTATAACCTATCATACACAATATACTATAATGATCTCAAGTCTAAGGATCACTTGTACTACTATCACTTCAGGAATTCCTATTGACAGTCAAGTAAAACTCTAATAAATGTTCCTTAGCAAGCCACGTTCAGTGAACTTATTATTCAATAAACATCTACATACTTGCTTTAGTGTCTCCACAAAAATGATCATAAGATCAATCATCCTCATCCAATGAGCGAGCAACATATATACCAATCTATTCGAATTCACTAATCCCCTTTTTAGTAATCCAATGATTGCGAACATTTTAGTTTTAAGATATCTAAGAATTTAGATCTCATTAGCATTATCTCATCATGATTCTAAAAGCATTGCTTAAAACTATGGGTTTATCACATATTAAATAACTACACCATGTAGATAAATTAAATGCCTTAAATATTTTTATTAATAAATGAATAAGATTGTTTAAAAAGGATATGTGTTATCATCAAACATGATTGGCTTGTATGCATACCAATCACCATGGTATCTTATACACATCTTCTTTAACTGACGATCGAACTGTTGTTGTGCTAAAGCTTAGTAAATGGATCTGTAATATTTTCTTGAGAGTCCACACGCTCCAGGGTGACATATCCTCTTTCAATGATCTCAATAATTAAATGAAATCACTGAAACACGTGTTTGGATTTATGATGAGACTTAGGTTCCTTAACATGTGCAATAGCTCCGGTGTTGTCACAGTATAAAGGTACGACTCCTCTAATGTTAGGAACCACACCAAGTTCGGTTATGAACTTCTTCATCCAAATAGCCTCCTTTGAAGCTTCACTTCCAGCTCTGTACTCTGCCTCTATCACTAAATCAGCAGATGTTTGATTTTTGGAACTCTTCCAACTCACTGCGCCACCGTTCAAGGTAAACACATACACTGAAATGGATTTAGTGTCATTTTGGTCCATTTGAAATGCATCCTTAGTTCTTCCCAAGTACTTTAGGATGTTTTTCACTGCCTTCCAGTGCTCTACTCCATGATTTGACTGATATATGCATGGTATACTAAGGGCGTGAGCGACATCTAGTCTAGTACATATCTTACCGTACATGATAGATCCTATTACTGAAGCATAAGGAATCTTACTCATACGGTCTATCTCCTCGGGTGTCTTTGGGATCTATTTCTTGGAGCGATGTATTCCCTGGCTCATCGACATGAGATCTCTGTTGGAAATTTCCGTGATAAACTTCTTTAGCATCGAGTTAATGTACTTTCCTTGGGACAAGCCAATCATCCTTTTAGATCTATCTGTATAGACTTTTATCCCAAAAATACAAGTTGTTTCTCCCAAGTCCTTTATGGAGAAGTGTTTAGATAACTAGATTTTGATCGATTGTAGCATATAATATCATTCCCTATCAGTAATATATCATAAACATATAATACACGGAATGAAACAGCGCTCCCACTAAACTTCTTGTACACATATGGTTCACCCTCATTTTTAATAAAATCAAACTCTTTGATTGTTTCATCAAAACAGATGTTCCACCTACGAGAAGCTTGCTTCAATCCATAAATTGATCGTTGCAGCTTACAAACTTGATTTTTCAAACCATTGAAAGAAAACCCTCTAGATGTGTCATGTACACATCCTCCTCAAGTTCCCCATTGAGAAAAGCCGTTTTCTAGTCCATCTGCTAGATTTCGTAGTCATAATAAGCTGTATCGCAAGCAAAATCTGAATGAACTTGAGCATAGCTACTGGTGATAAGGTTTCATACATTAGTTGCCAATACCTTGTACTTTGCTTGAAGACCTTTTGCACTCAGCTCGGGCCTTATAAGTCTTTACTTATCGTCCGCTCCACCTTTCCTTTAAAGACCCATTTGCACCC
>JAINUV010000443.1:0-11145 GCA_020205505.1 Panax japonicus
GACTTCATTTAGGACTCACTTAGGCCACTTTGAATTCTTGGTTATGCCATTTGGCCTCACAAATGCACCAGAAACTTTCCAATCTCTTATGAATGAAGTATTTAAACCTTTCCTCAGAATGTTCATTTTAGTTTTCTTTGATGACATACTGGTGTACATCAATACCTGGGAAGAGCACATGAGCCACCTTAGAATGACAATACAATTGTTGGAGACTAACCAGTTGTATACTAAAAGAAGTAAGTGCACTTTTGGAATGGAACAGGTCAAGTATATTGGGCATATCATATCTCATGAAGGGGTCTCAACTAATCCAGACAAGATAGATTGTGTAGCGCCCCTAAATCTGGGTATCTTCCAATCCGACAGATGGTGCTATACTGTACTAACATTCATACATTCATTCAATTGAGCAGCCTCAAAAGAACGAATATCTTTTTATATTATCAAAATAATATTTATATTGTCCCAAATTCTAAACCCATAACAAAGGTTCTTTGTCATAATATCAATAACATTACAACATTAACCTATATTATTACATAGACAGCTTAACGATCTGCCTTAGCTTTTCCTTTACCCTTATTCTATCCTTCGGGACGTTCAGTCTTAGCTGCATTCATATGGTTCAAGCAAGAGTGAGCATAACTAGCTCAGCAAGTATGATAATTTCAATAAATAACATGCTTGACACATAAGAATCGCATATCTTCAATAACTGAACAATAGTTATGAAGTACTATTGATAATTCAAATAGCACTTCATCTTCCTTTCAAAATGTTTTACAATAATAACAATATTCAGTAAAACATTCACTCCGGTCAGAGACCTTGAGCATTTCATTCTTCTTTGAAAAGGACAATCTGGAACTAAGTTCGTAAGCCCGGTATTACTTACGAGTACTTCTAGGTGATCAGCCTATTATACTCTATGTTGATCAACACTACATTCATTAAACTTATGTACGTTTAATTATGGCAACCTCACGTGCCTGTCGCTTACCGACAAAACATTTGTTTAACATTTCAGTCCTCTTTTGAAAACCATAACAAGTAGTTGACAAAAGATAACAACATTTGATAACAGATGAATAGATTATCAATAATCCACTCAATATATCAAGTCTAGCTAAAAGAATTGGCTTTAACTTCATTGTACAACAATTCATGCGTAAGGATACATGAACTTCAAAAACTTATTCAGATTGAACTGAGACAAGAGTTAGAATACTTGCCTTCAACGTCTGCTATGGTATAATTACTTTATGTTTGAATCTATTAAGTCTACAACACATGATCACATAATGCCTCATATTAGGTCATATATAATCAAGTATGTATATGACTATCTTGCCCTTCATCCCTATCTTAATTGAGTATTAGATTCATTTACTATACGTTCTGGCTTATCATTATACTTGTATTCATACTTGACTAGGTTATCTAAACCTTATACTACATCCTTAAGGTTTAACATAGTTTTAACAATGTTACTTTATGTCCCTTTTACTTTTAAATCAATTAACTTTCTTTCTTTGTAATTAAAAACATTCATCACTATACTTGTTCTGAGGCTGGCGTTGCAGCGCCGGTTATACTTACATCTCGCATTGCGGCGCGAGCTAACAGTGGAGAGGTCCCGAACTAGGCGCTGTGGCGCGAGTCCTTACTCAGTGGGCCGCGCTGCGGCGCCACTCTGCAGAAGGTGTTGAACTGTGCATGGCGCTGCGGCGCCATGATTTACACTATGGTTCGCACTGCAACGCGATTTTCCAGTATGCTCGGACACTGTTACGGCGCTGCGGCGCCATCATTTGGCCTAGGGTTGGTGCGGCGGCGCCAACTTTGTGCACCAAAATTTTTTTACAGACAATAAATTTTGTGAACTTCCCTGAAGCATAACTTCTTCGTTATAAGTCCGAATTGGTTCGTTCAAAAGCCTACGGTTCACAAATTACGTAATCTACGCGTTCATGCAAGAATTTTATCTATTTTACTTCGTTTGCTAAAAATTCATCTATTGGTTCATTTTTAACGAAAACGATAAACGTTCATGAACGTTCAATGCTCGTTTCTTCGTTCTAAGTCAGAATTCGGTCATTTTCGAGTCCGCAACTATAGAATGCCAAATATGACTTGCCTCCATTAGAAAACAACATTTTTGAGTTCAAACTCAAAATTTGACTTCTAATCCGGTAATTTCACGAATTCGATGATCATCGTCCAATCGTGCGATATTCGGCAAATCTTCATTACTTATGATTTGTTCATTACTTTCATTGCATTCAATTCATTCTATGAACATATAAATATACCTAATACAACAAATTATATTCATTGTTGGATTTTGACTTTATTCATCCATGAGCTTATAACTTATTAAGTTATAAACTACTTTAAATTCATTGTTCATAACTTATGAAAGTTAAAGTCTTTTAATCACCATGCATATATGTTCTCACATATAGTTTCATTCATGTATATATAATACATATTCATACAAATTCTTTACTTTCATATTACTTCTTAAAATAAACTTATAACAAGTTCATACTACTTCTTCATAAGTTCATAACTTATGCTAGTTTAAATGACTTATTACCAACTTATGTGACTTAAGTTCATTGCTTACACATTCTTCTTACTTCTTAACATTCATGTTCCTTAATCCAACTTTTCTTATCAACCTATCATGAATAGAGATAGAAGATAATTAGAGAAGGAGTCTTATATTTGAAGTCCTTGTAAAGTAGCTTCTTCTTCTAAATGAAAGTGACTTATTTGTAACTTAAGCTCCCTAATAATTAAGCACTTTGTAATTGTTTGGATTGTTTGAACAACTAACAAATGACTTGCAAGCCTTCTCTATTTATAGAATTTCCAAGGTTAGGGTAGTTTAGTCTTTAAACCAATCCCACCTCCTTAAGTCACCTCCTTACTATTCATTAATTGACTAGCACAAATCCTATCCCTTGCTTGGCCATTAATTCTTTTACTTGGTTATTAGATTAACTTAAGCACCACATTAACTTGGTCATTACTTCTAACACTTGGTCACCACTTATAACTTGATAACCAAGATTAACCATATTAATATGGTTTGCCCCATTGGTCAATCAACTCATGGATTCTAGCTTGGGCTTAATTAACTTAACCTTTGGGCTTGCTTTAACAAACACTCACTTGCTTATTAATTCACTAGTTGGGCCTTACCATTTAACTCACTTGGGCTTGTACAAAATCCTAACCAATCTTTACAAGTCCAAAATCATTACTTAATACATATACATATTGTCTATGTATTATTCTCGTATTATAATTCGTATAGAAATTTATTATATACGATAATACATCCTTCATACAAACTCGTATAATATTTCGTATTATACTCGTTCTCATTACATTGTACAATACCTAAGTATCATACAATTAGTACTTACTTTCTAATACTTCGCTTTCCTTAATATTCTCAAATTAAGTCCGCAAGCGACGTTTTTCATAACTAGATTATTATTACATAATCCGGCTTACATTGATATTCTATCATTACGTATTTCTTGGAATTTCAAAAATAATTACCGAGCAAATACCGATGAATAGTATTTTTCAGAAAATTTCTCGGAAAGCTTTATTTTTGTCTTAGAAATTCAAACACTTTAATTCCTTCTCGTAGCTCAAGTACTACGACATTCCAATATCATTAGGTTATAAAATGACAACCATCTTGATATCATATAAAATATGATTTTATTATTTTTTAATTTAATAAAATCATTTTATAATAAAATCCAAATTTCTCGGTCGTTATAGATTGTATGGTTAAATGGCCCCAACCACAAAATCTTAAAGGTTTAAGTGGATTTCTGGTCTTAACAGGTTACTATAGAAAATTTGTAAGGAACTATGGAACCATAAGTAGCGTCTAACTGAGCTGTTAAAGAAAGACAGATTCCTTTGGACTCCAATGGCCACGAAGCCTTCTTTGCTCTTAAAGAGGCAATGACCAAGTCTCCAGTACTAGTAATGCTTGACTTTTCAAAACCTTTTATGATAGAAACTGATTCCTCATACTATGGACTAGGAGTAGTCCTCATGCAACAGGGTAGACCAATAGCTTTCATGAGTAAAACCATAGCTCCCAAGCATTTGGGATGGTCTACTTATGAGAAGGAGCTTATGTCTCTAGTGCATGTTATACGCAAATGGAGACACTACATACTGGGGAATAAGGTCCACATAAAGACTTCTCATCAAAGCTTGAAATATTTATTAGACCAAAGAGTCTCTACTATGAACCAACAAAAATGGATTACCAAGTTGTTAGGATTAGATTATGAGATTATCTATAAAAAGGGGAAAGAAAATGTAGTAGCAGACTGTTTATCTAGACCAACAGGTGAGGATTCTAACCATTCTTACTGCTCAGCCATCTCTGCATCTGTTCCCCAGTGGATCTCAGAACTAGCTTCTACTTGGGAGGCTGATGAGGGCCTCAGGGATTTGATAACCCAACTAGTCATGGATCCTCAATCTCTACCAGGCTATTCCTACAATAATGGCAAACTCAAGTTTATGGATAAACTAGTGGTGGGACCTGATTTGGTACTAAGAAATAAACCGTTTGCATAATTCCATGCTTACCTTTAGGAAGTCATTCAGGCATAAGAGGAACATATGAAAGAATTAGCAAGCACTTCTTTTGGCCAAGTTTAAGAGCTGATGCAGCCAAGTGGGTAAGAAGTTATGATATATGTCAAAAATAGAAGAATGAGACAGTGGCAAATCCTGGTCTTCTTAAACCATTAGTTGTGCCTGAAACTCCTTGGACATACATTTCTATGGACTTCATAGAGGGGCTGCCTAACTCTAAAGGTTACACTATTATTTGGGTAGTGGTGGATCGGCTCACCAAGTATGCTCACTTCATTACACTCAAGCATCCTTTTACAGCTCAAGACCTGGCTCATACCTATATTGCTCATATTATAAACAGCATGGTTTTCCCTCTACAATTGTCTCCGATAGAGACAACGTTTTTATTAGCTTGTTCTGGCAATCCTTGTTTAAGTTGGTGGGAACTAAGTTGAACTTGAGTTCAGCCTACCACCCCCAATCGGATGGTCAAACTGAACGGTTGAATTAGGTATTAGAATGTTATTTGAGGTGTATGGTGACACAAAAACCAATGGGGTGGACTAACTGGATTCCTATGGCAGAATGGTGGTATAACACCCACCATCACAGTGGGTTAAAAACTTCACCATTTGAAGCCCTCTATGGTTATAAACCACAATACTTTAATTTTTATCAACAAGGAAGAGTATATGACTCAACCACTAGAAGTTTTTGCAAGGACCAGACTGATTCTCTTAGGTTGCTCAAACAGAATTTGATTGAGGTTCAAGCTAGGATAGGGGTGAAAAACGATCCGAGTAACTCGGTACCCAATTTGGGTTCGACCCGAAAATATGATCGGGGTCTTGGATTCAGAGCCATCCGAACCGAATATGGGCCAAAGGATCGTTTTTGGGTTATAATATTGATATCGAATTGAGAAGAGTAATACTCGCTCATTTTAGGGTTCGAACCATCCTTTTCATCTGATCCTTACTCGATTCTTGCTCGATGAACCTTGCTCATTTAAGGGTTCGGTACTGCTCGATCTTTGATAAAGAAGTGGAAAAGTTTAGTTCACCGACTGTCCGACTTCAATCTCTTGTCTCGAGTCTGATTCTTTAGACAATCTTCAGTTCAGACTTTATTACTTCAATCGGCGCCTCTCAACTCTCGAGACTTCTCAGACTGAGCCGACTCTTCAATGGCCTCTTCGCCTCTTCGTTTAGTGATTCAATCTCAGAATCACTAAAGCCATATTCCCAAAACACGATTGATGAAGGCATGAAGCTGAAGCAGTCGAAGTGAAAATATGTGTAAGTCAGTCCTTACTTATATATATATATCATTCTTCTGATTTCTTCTATAATTTTGTTATACCAAAAATTCCCAATCAAAAGATTTAAATCCAAATTTTTAGCTTTCAAGTTTCAATTTGATCTTATTCAATGAAACACTTTGATGCTTCAGGTATGTTCTGTATAGATCTGTAGTTTTTTGTTGATGGGTATGTGGTTTTGAAAGATTTAATCGATTTATGCAATGTTTAGTTTGTGTTACACCTACCTACTTAAGCTTCATTCAAAATTCAGAAAGTGGGACAGAGAAGACTTGGTCACCTGAGGAGCAACAATCCATGGTATTAATTATATTTTATTTTTCTTCTTTCTTTATTTTTACGAGTAGATGATGATGAATGCTACTGAATCGTCTATTTTGATCAAATCTTTAATTCCTGTTGCAAAGCACAAGAAATGTTTAGCTTTATAACTCATAACCTTCCTTAACATTATTATCTGCTTTTAAATAGGGTTGCTTTCCAAGGCTGTTGCAGAAATGGCATTTCAGATTCGGTATTATCCTTTAAATGTATGAAATGTAAGCAATGCTATCTACTTTTGTTTCAATTTTATGTGGTATGTATAGAAAAGGAGGTACCCTTCACTTATGTTTTTTTGTTGCGAATAGCATACGCTAGTTCTTGAAGTATTTGATTCTTGGGTTGTTTCAGTTCTTTACTTCTTATGAATACATGCCTAACAAAAGCTTGGATTCATTTCTTTTTGGTTTGTTCTTTCAACCTTATAGTATAGCTTATGTACATTTACTGCTGCTTATTATTGTAATTCCATATTAACATATTCTGATGTATGCAATGACAGATCCAACCCAAAAAACATAACTCGACTGGAGTAAACGCTATATAATAATGTTGTGGCTATATGTCACTAGAGTATGCAATGGAAGGCCTATTTTCTGTGAAATCAGATGTATATAGCTTTGGAGTATTACTAGTAGAAATTGTCAGCGGCCAAAGGAACACTACTTTTCGCTCACCTGAATGTACTAACCTTATTCGATATGTAAGTCTTTTTTTTATTTCTTCTCATTCACAAGTTTTGTTGGTTACAATGCGAATGATGCAATATTTATTATGCTATCTCAGGCATGGAGTTTATGGAATGATGGAAAAGTTAAGGATCTGATTGATCCTATCATTGCTACTTCGTGTCCTCGTGACATTGTATTGCAATGCATACATGTAGGGATGTTGTGTGTACAGATCTCTGCAGGTCATAGACCAACAAGATCTCTAATGTTGGAGAGTGAAAACACTAGTCTCTGCAGATCATAGAAATGAATATAATTATGCAAGAGCATGATCATATCCTCAACTGAAGTAACAGTCACGGAAGACGCTGTATAGGCACACCTGATTATATAGCTCCAGAAGATTTATTGAAGAAAGGCTACAGATTTGAGTGTGACTGGTTAGTTTATTTCTAATTAATGAGGTTCTGTAATAATTCATACATATATCCACCCATTTTTCGTGTTGCATCTGAACATGTTATGTGGTTTTACACAAATGCTTACTATTAATTTTGCAAAGTTGTGTTATTTTTGCAAAGATATTATTGTATAGTTGATTTTGTTGCTGTCATTTTTGTTAATTATATATTATTTATTATTGTTACTATGATTATTACCAATACTGTTACTACTATTGTTATTATTAATATTATTGTAGTTACAGTTTTCGGGTTTGATTAAGCTCTTAGACACTGAAGAGGACTCATTATTGTTACTAACTTACTATGACTATTCCATGCTCTTGGTGCAGGTGCTGGAGATTGGATAACAGGATAAATATCATTGGAAATAAAGGGAGGGTGATGTGTATGTAAGAGATTGGATAAATGTAATGATGTTGCTAGAAATTGTATCAAAATAATTAATATTGTAAATTTATCATTGTAATATTTGTAACATATGCATGTATTTTATATATAAATAAAATTGAAGTTTTTTTAAGTTTTCTGTATGTCTCATTTTGGTGTGATCCATCTCAGAATCGAGCTCGAATAGAATGGTTCGCGAATTACTCGTTATGAAAACGAGTCGAGTAACTCCGAGCCGAGTAGTATCGAGTAATTTACGAGTCGAACTTAAGCAGTCTTAGAAATTATCAGTTCGAATTCGAGTCGAATCTGAATACAAATTTTCTGATCCGAGTCGAGCTTGAGCAGTAGGGTGTTCGGATCGACTCGGGCTCATTTTTACCCATAAGCTAGGATAAATTAAAGCATTATGTTGATAAAGCAAGATCTGAGAGGTCTTTTATGGTGGGAGATTTGGTCTACTTAAGGATTAAACCATATCAGCAAACCAATTTAACACACACACCAGATTTGGGAAGTTGAGTCCTAAGTACTTTGGGCCTTTTATGGTATTGGAGAAAATTGGCAATGTGACTTATAAATTATAGCTTCCAGTGAATGCTAATATACACCCAGTGTTTCATGTTTCTTTATTGAAAAAATGTACTGGGATAAATTCTTCCAGCTCACCTACATTGCCTTCAGTCAATGATCAGGGGAAATTTTTGGTGGAGCCTGTGGCTATATTGGATATGAAGATGGTTAAAAAAGATAATGTTGCAGTTGTTGAAGTGTTAGTGCAATGGTCTAACACACTTCCTTCTGATGCAACTTGGAGGAGTGGGAAATTTTCCATAGCAGGTTTCCCCACTTCCATTCTTGAGGACAAGGATGCTGTCAAGTGGGAGGGATTGTAAAGCATTCCTTTGCTCCTGATCCTAGTTTATCTTTGTTTAAGAGCACTTTCTATTAATAATCACAGTTAGCTAATAGTTAGTTATTAACTGACTGTTATAGTAGGCAAGGGTAGTTCAGTCTTGGCCTATAATAGTTGAGTCTTGTTAGTCTTTTCCTGTTATAATTCTGTTATGGAATCTGTTGCTAGGTGCGTGCATGCTTGGATATAAGGGTGCGAGCATCGATGTATTGGATCATGTGATTTGAATGAAACTTCCTTCTCTCTAATTTTCTTCTAGTCTTCCTCCCCTTTCTCTCTGAAATGTCTCTCCCTCTATTTGAAATTTTGTACTCTCTGTTCATAATAATCCATACATAACTCATTGATTCACAGTGGTAACACTGAGATTACTAGTCTTTCCTTACTTTTTCATCAACTTAGTTGCATATTCTGTTTGATTGAGCTAAAATAGTAGCTTGTTCCTTACAGTCTCATGTGTCTATTAGTTTGAACTTCAATTTACCCGTATCTGTATCCTTACGTTGTTTTGTGTTTTTAAATGGACAGAAAAGAAAAGAAATTGAGGAAAAGTTTAAATTTTCTTTCTAATTCCTATATTTTTGAGTTTTTTAATAAACAGAAAAGAAAATAAATAGATAGAAAACTTGGGCACTTTTCCCGACAAAGTTTTCGGTTCGAAAAAACAATTAGAATAAGTAATATTTTTATAATTCTTATATTATCCCCAATTTTCAATATAATAAATTTTAAATTACAATTCATGTCACTATTTAGTTTTATTTATTAAATCTAAGCTGATAAAAAGAAATAGACTTATTGACGCGCATGACTTCTTTGTTGTCGCGAACGATTCATGTATAGTTTGCTTGTCTGTTTTTTACCTTCGGTTGAATATGGCACAGTTGAAAAAAATATTGGGAATTTATAGAATATACTTGTAACATCCCCTTCCCGAAAAGGAAAGGGAGGGTCACGTGCAAAGCATAACAAACCTCAACATTATTAAACAGAGCACTAAAGACTTCAAATATGTAATAATGATAACCATCAATAAGGCATTAAATACGATTCTCAACATAGAGTCAAAATAATCGAAACCTAAAATTCGAATCCACCTAGATGGTCAAAGGCAACACTCTCATCACACTAGCCCTGAATCACCCCTGCAAACATGCCGGAAGAAAAACACAGCATGAGCAAATTGCCCAGTACGGATACAGATACAAAAGATATACAACTGATATACGAAAATAACTGAGATAAAATATTGAACAAAGCCTCAAGTGCAAATACGAACGAAAGTATAATATCCAAAGATCTGAATGGAATATATCTGAATCAACGTGATGAATATATCTGAATCAATGTAATTGACGAAACAAATAAAAGAATAAAGAAATAACGAACTGAAGTGACTAACTTAATGACTTGAACTGAACAGAAACCAACAAAACTAATCAAATAAAATAATAGGCTGAATCAAAATAATGCCACACAGGCAAGTCAAATGATGCCACACAGGCAAGTCAAAATAATGCCACACAGGCAAATCACACATTGGACCGCGAATCCAATGTATGCAAATCGGATAGGTGTGTTTGGCACAACATCACCAATCCGCAAAACAGAAAACTAGGGTTAACCCATACGCCTCCCACAACAAAACACCAAATGGCCCACTTCCTCTGGAGCCCAAAACGGAGACGCCGTGGACTAATCACACTGCCACGGAAAGTGTCATGCCTCTCGTGCCAAGACGACATGCCTGTGGTACCCCCACAGGTGGTTATAGCTCAGGTATACCTTACAGTATATTCTAACAAAAATATCATGTCACAACACATGCGACATAATACCAACAAAAGGGGTTCTATATGTACATGTTAAACCAAATAAAATTATGGTTATAAGGTCTCAAAAAGAAGGTAACAACATGTACCGCTCTACAATTATCAAAAATAAATATTAAACATGATAACCTAATTCAAAGAGTACAAATACGAGTCATGTGTATCAACTCCAAAATGAAACTAAAATATTTATTTCACAGGAAATAATTATGTGAAATAATAACGAAATTCGAACAAGCGACAAAACGAACAAATAAATTTAACAAGAGTATCGCTGAAAGAGTACGGAATCCATACCTGGAGTAAACAATGTAATACACAAAAATTGTTATCCCAACATAGTTCGTTAAACTCCTTCCGTCCGAACTAATTAAAAAGAAAAATAAATAAACAATTTATCAATTATATAAAAGTTGTTAAATTGTTTATTTATTTTTCTTTTTAATTAGTTCGGACGGAAGGAGTTTAACAAACTATGTTGGGATAACAATTTTGTGTATTACATTGTTTACTCCAGGTACGGATTCCGTACTCTTTCAGCGATACTCTTGTTAAATTTATTTTGTTCGTTTTGTCGCTTGTTCGAATTTCGTTATTATTT
>JAINUV010000440.1:0-21915 GCA_020205505.1 Panax japonicus
TGCTAGACTTAAGATGTCTTGGATTTCTTATAATGTATCAAAGTATTGTCAATATTTTGACAAATAATGTTGGTGTGGTTTTCAAATGAAGACTGAGTATGTTAAACAAATGTTTTTTCGTCAAACGACAGGCACGTGAGGTTGCCTAAAACTTAAACGTACATACGTTTAAAGAAAGTAGTGTTGTACATCATAGAGTACTATAGGCTGATACACCTAGACGTGCTCGTAAGATATGTCGGACTTACGGACTTGGTGTCGGGTTGTCCTTTTAAAAGAAAGTATAAAATGCTCAAGGTATTGGACCGAGTTATATGTTTAATGAATGTTATTCATTGTGAAATGTTTTGAAGGAAAAGAAATGTTATGTTGAATTATAAGTAGTACTTCATAGTTATTGTTCAGTTATTGAAGATATTTGATTCCTATGTTTCAAGCATGTTATTTGTTGGAATTGTCACACTTGCTGAGCTAGTTATGCTCATTCTTGCTTGAACCATATGAATGCCGCTAAGACCGAACGGAATGAAGGACCTAGTAAGGATAAAATAAAGGCTAAGGCAGACCGTTGAAATGTCTATGTAATAGTATAGGTTTAATGTAGTAATGTATTTGATATTATGACAAAGAACAAATGTAATGGTTATAAAGAACCTGGGAATTATAATATTGTTTGGAATATATAAAGACATATTCATTCTTTTGAGGCTTTTTAATTGAATGTATATGTGAACTGTAGCACCGTGTATTACCATATGTCGGGTTGGAAGATACCCGAATTTGGGGGGGGGGGGGGTCACATAAACTAACATGACACTGACATATGCAAAACTAACTACTAAATTAAACATGCAAACATAAACATAAAATTTAAACTACATCCCCCAAACTTAACAATTACATGTCCTCATTGTAAAGATAAATCAATAAGTGTAAGAGGACGTCCCTGTAATGTCTAAGCTGGAGGTGGTGGTGATTGTTGCTCTTCATTATCAGAATCGGATGGTGGAAACCCTGGCATTGGGGCTGGTTGCTGGTATGGAAATTGTGAAGTGGATTAAAACTCTAGAGCGTCGTTGTGATGCCCCCAAAATAGGTATACATCACCCATCTTGGAGTCGCCAGATACATGGTACATAAATTCAAATACAACTTAACTATACAACAGTCATGTAAAATATACGACAAAACATAGTTGAGAGTTTAAACAAGAATATTGCCTTCTAGACAATATCCCACTCTTAAATAGAATCCTCATTATATTTATTATCACACTATTTTATAGAATAGTGAGGACTACTAAAACAACCATCTGGACCGTCAATCTGTTCCCCGACTCGTCCCAACTATATTTCTCATTTTCTGAAGAGAACAGTGAAAGAAGGGTGAGCTCACCTAGCCCAGTAAGAAATATTATGACTAAGATAATGCAGAATAAATTATCCTTAGCCTTCAGCAGTATAACAACTGATAGAATACAATAGACAACAAGTTTTAAATCAACAACTGCCGTGGAATAAGCAATCCATTAGAAGAGTCAAGTAGAGCATAAAATCTACTATCTTCTATGATTTAAAAAAATTTTCATCAACTTTATCGCTGAGACTCAGCTTAATAAATAAACCACATCATTGAATCATCTCTACACCACGACCAAGGATATTCATGTAATCATCAATGATCATGATTATACCGAATAATCCCTGGTCATAATCATACCAACAACTGTCCATCAATGAACTATAGGCCTATGAGGACTTTTACCACATCATTCGTTATATTACGGTCATGATTATACCGAATAATCCCTGGTCATAATCATACCAAGTTCATTTATGCACGTAAGCCAAAGATGACTTTCATCACAATATAAACATGAGGATGATGATAATGACATAATAATTCAATAAAATAAGTTCAAGGATAAATTTTAATGATTTATAATTTAATTTATCCAGAAATCAATAACGTCCAAATTATCAATGTAATACCCGTAAATTTTATGATTTAATATTTATATTTATAAATAGAGCCTGTGATTATTTATTTTATAAATGCTTAAATGGCATGAGGGAGTAACTCAATTGAATTAAAATTTAACTTTTAATAATTGATAAGATGTGGAGAATTATGATAGGTTTATGAAATGTCTTGTATGACACAATGATGAAATTAGTGAGGAATTATTAAGAAGGAATGCATTACTAAGTAAAAGATGGCAATAAGAGAGGTGGTATATAATTAATTTATTTAATTATACCAGAGTAATAATAAATCATTTAATTGGTTTGAAAACTTGTCTGGATGGACTAAATCTTATTATTATTATTATTAAGTGAGTAACTTAAATTATGTGAAATAACCCAACTTATTAATAATTATTAACGTGGTGTATAATTTAGTGTTATTGGGTAAATTAAATTAATTAATTTACTGCCATAATAATTAAGTATTTACATGTTTATAATCCAAATAATAAATTGGGAGTCTAGCCCAATAAATTAATTGATGGACTTTTGAGTTAGCCCAATAAACTTGGGTTATTTAAAATCCAATTCGGAACCCAGCCTAATAGTTAACTGATGGTACAAGGTGTTGGTTAAATAAAATGTGGTGTGGGGCAATGGGCCCGACCGACTAGCCCCTTGTCTATGTTTGAGATCTATTCTCTTGTCCACAAATTAAGGGTCACCAAGTACAATGAACAGTAGCCTAAACTCTCTTTACGCAAACTTTCAAGCTGCTAATCCTAGGCATGCATGGCTAGCTAAGTGGATGGTATGGAGTGATTAAACAACTCCTTAAGTAACCATTGTTTATTTCTATTGCACCATGAATCCCAACATTGTGTAAAGCTAGTCCATGCTTTTCTCTTTAAATACAAGCCACCATAGCAGTCTGTTATAGTAATAAGAGTGTTGGAGAAATCTGAGTAAAGAATTCTTAGTTGCTAAGCATTACCAAATCAGTGTGTGAGATATCAAGGTTAAAGCTCGAGAAGGAATAATTTCTACTTCATTCTTAACTTAAGTCTTATTTGATTCTCGGTTTTCCTAAATTAATAAGTCAAGTATGATGAATTAGCATGATATAGGGTGGTTAGAAAGTTTACTTTCGTGCATGAATACGTTAATAGTTGCCTGGAATCAAGTTGTGGCTACTCTGCAAAACAGAGCATGTTCACTGCTTCTGAACTCCATGGGGTGCAACTGCACCGTACTTAGGAACAAGCTGATGGGTTCGGTCGTGTTAGACCATGTATTAAGAAATTCCCTTAGGTTGTATCCATATAGTAAAGTCTTAATGAAATTAACCCGACGAACTTAGACCTTGTCGAAATAGTGTAGACCGAAGTCTCTGAAAGAGCCGACTTCGGAGATGTCTTTGGACAAAGCGTCTTGTCTTCGGCTTCGGACATGGCCAAATGTCTTTGGCTTCGGACATGGCCAGACGTCTTAGGCTTCTGACATGGCGAGATGTCCTGGGACTCGGAGATAGCATCATAACTTGATATAAGGATGGATTATTAAATATTCCTATACTGCTATAAACTATTATTACACGAATGAGTTTTAAGTAGAGAATTTACTAACTTCGGGAAAATAAATCTAATGCCTGCAAACATGCGTAGAAAAGGGTCGGTGGGATTAATAGATGTTATGGTTTACTTAAAGCAATGAACCTCTTGGAACTACGAAGAAGAAAATTTATGAATAAACTAGCAGTGGTCAAAAGTATGAGCATGTTAGTGTACAACTATGAGTTTTGATGGGTGCAGTAGTATACATAAATAGAAAAAAAAATGTGCTATGTGTACATGTTGTTTATATACGTATATCAAGTGTGTTTGACTAATGAATACCTATACTTACATAAATAGGACAAACATAGTCCATTGAGGTAATTTTCGCTATAAGTAGTAATCAACGCTAAAGGTAAGTTCTCTAACCTCACTCAAATTTATATTGAGCAAGTATCCGAACACTATTTTTATTGTGTTGCAAGTTCCTTAATTCTCACACTGTATTCATTTTAATTGTTGTCATATCAATCATATTTTTATCAAGCAAATATCTGTTTCTATTCAAAAATCATTTGTATACCTTGACGTTGTTGCAAGCATTGGACTTTTCGTTCTTAAATGCATTATAAAAATTGTCTAAGCCTTTGATTCGACTAGACTATTATTATGTGTTAAAAAGTTATCCAAACCGATTGACTTGGTGCGAACTATAGTAAATCTACTGAGATGAACAACCCTCATTGAAGGGGATATTATATATTATCGGGTAACCGACATGCGCACATGAGTATGATTAAATGTTATGCATAACGTAGGGTACTTTAGGCTGATCACATGTTGTACTCGTTTATATTGGATTACAGTGTAATACTGTTAATTCTAGTAAGAGTTCTTAGTCCTTAGTGACTGCTCAGTACTCATTCATGTTGAACCTCGAAATGAATAAATCCTGAAATTTTGTTGATATCCTTCAGTCTATAGCGACACCTATTGAATACTCTTGATATTTCTTGATATCCTTGAACTACAAATTATTATTATACCCTTAAGACTAGAAGTATTATTATTATTGTTATGCTTGTTATTATGTATTCAAGAATGATTAAGTTATGTTTAAGTTAATCACTGAATTGTCGTAGTAATGGTTACGATACCTTGGGATGCAAATATTTATATTATATCAATGTAAATTATTCTAGTATTTCCGTTGTTGATTTTAGTAAGATATTCGTAGTTACACGTGATGCACCGAATTCGTGATATGGGTGTTCGAATTTTGGGGTCATCACAGTCAACATAATACTGCTTTGTGCGTAAAATTCAAGAATTATATTCGTGTACCAAAAATAATTTGGACAGAAAAGAAATATATTTTTAGGGTGAATAGTACCTCGTGAATAGTACTTTTGGAATAGTACCCATGAATAGTACTCCGACACGAAAAGTGTCCCGAATACCCGAGTGAATAATACTAGAGTGAATAGTAATCGTATGAATAGTAACTCGTAAAAGAAAAATACCAAAGAAAATGATATTCCATGATGAGTACAAAAGAAATGATATCTCATACGAGTATAATTGAATATAAGAAACTGCAAATGGATTTTCACCCGCCATGCGGTAATCCACGTAGACAGATCATTTCCATAATTTAATAAAAAAATGAATATGAAGGATCATTCACTATGCATGCGGTAATTCACATAGACAGGTTATTCCAACAAAATAATAAAGAATGAAATAATAGAAGAATTCACCATGCATGTGATAGACCGCACAGACAGGTTATTCCAACAGAATAATAAAGAATGGAACCAGGTCATGCGTAATACGCACAGATAGGATATTCCAACAGAATAATAAAGAATGAAACCAGGTCATGCGTAATCCGCACAGACAGGATATTCCAATAGAATAATAAAGAATGGAATAACAGAATAATTTCACCATATATGCGATACTTCGCATAGACAGGTTATTCCAACATAATAATAAAGAATGGAATAACAGAAGCTCTCTTCATGAATACGAAAGAAATAATACCCCTTACCTCAAAAGAAGACTGGATACTGGAATAGTGAGGTAGCAGACTTCTCTTCTTCTTTCTCTCTATAATAATTGCTCTATAGCTTTAGTGAATTGGTGAGAAATGAAGGAAGACTGAGCTTCTATTTATAGAAAAATATAGTTTTGATAATTGCACATTTTGGGGCTCGAAATATTACAGTATAATACCTTCCTCTTTTCCTTCATTTTTAATTTAGTCCTGGAAGTATTATCAAACTTGCACCACCTCCCCTAATAGTAAATCATGTGAATTAATAATAAATCATGTGACTCAATAGTTCTAAATATGTGAAAAAATAATTACAGTATAGTATCTTCATCTGTACCTCCATTTTTAACTTAGTCATGCAAATATTATCAATCTTGCACCAACTCCCCTAATAGTAAATGAATGTGAATCAATAGTACACACAATAGTTATAATCATGTGAATTAATAGCAATTAATTGCTCATTTATCCGGTTAATTACCCGATTGGTCAATATAACCTCCAGACATCAATTACTATCGAAATAAATGTCGATTTCCACTAACACTAATAATTCCCACACAATGGAACTATCAATTTCATCTTTAAACAACACAAACTTATTCATTATTAATATTATAACTCACAATATTTAACAACCAGGTCGTTCCCAGGAAAGAGGGGGCTTTCCAATAAGGATTTCTCCTTATTGGCGTGTTGTGATGAACGAGATTTTTTTAATTTAATTTTAATATTTATTGAGTTAAATAAATATTTTTTTCGATGATTTAATTATTGGATTAAATAATTAATTGATGCAATTGTGATAGATTAATTTAATTATATGTGTTACATTTATTAAATTAATGCGGAGAATATTTATTATTCAAGTATGTAATTATGTCAGCTTATTGAATTAAATGAATTATTTAATTAAGCATGATGTTATTCTAATTAATTTATTTATTAATTAGAGATTTAATAATTTAATATAATTAATTAATGAGAAAATTAAATATATGACTATGTGAATTTATGAGAAGTTATTATATTTTATTTATATTAAATAAGATATATGAATTATTGTGCAAGTAGGTGTGACATGAATTAAACTATATGATAAAGCTTTATTAAATTAAAGGAGTTTTGAAATCTATTATGCTAGCCAAACATGGCCTTAGTGGGGGTTACTAGCAGTTACCCATGACTGGGTTAACTGACCATTATTGCACGTCAGTCGAGTTCTTATAATACGACGTTCTCTTTTCTTTTCTTTTATTATTCTAAGTTTGGAAGAGTAGAGAGGGAGAGAGATTGAGAATTTATCAGAGAAAATTTGTGAGAATTAGAGATATTGTGAGTGTGTAATCATCAGGTAATTGTGAAAGGATCATCTTGGATCACCTCTTCTTAATCTATACTCTGGGTAATTTCTCCAAACCAAATTCTATTTTTACATTATTTGAGTTTTATGAAAATTGCTTTCATTCATACTGTAAAGCCTCTATAATTGAGATAGGAGTAATGATTATGGGTTTTGTATGTGTTATGGCACATCACATCGTATTTAATTATATATATTTTATAAACCATATCATAAGTTTTATAATACGATGACTTGCTATTTCAAAATTTACAGAGTTTGGGTTTTGGCCATATGGCCTTATACGTGGTATTTTATGTATTGATCGTATATTATCTCTAAATTTTACACTTTTATGTTGTTATGCATATTGATACGAAGAGACCAAAGTTTAAATAAACGGATTCAGTGTTATAACGAATCCGTAGTGACAATTTTCATGTTTTATTTTCAAAACCTTCAAGAACATCAAGAACAGTGGAAGTAAATGTAATGATTTTGCAAATTATGTGTTGTAACTTGTTAAAAATCATGCTAGATGGGTTAAGTAATGATTATATATGTATTACAATGATTGGGTAAGTCTAAATTCGTGTAAAAATAACTAATTGGAAGTTATGGCCATATTCATGTATAATTTTACCTGTGATTGATTTTTGGCCTAATTTGGCCTTGTTATGTTCGCGAACTGCAAAACTGCAGAAACTACAGAAAATGAGCCTAGGTAACCTCGTCCCCGGCGGGCGTTACCAAACTAAATTACCCCGGTCAAAATAATAATAATAATAATAATAATAATAATAATAATAATAATAATAATAATAATAATAAATAAATAATAATAATAAATATTTGATGAAAATTATTATTAAAATATTTATAAAATAAATTAAATATTATAATTGAGATATTTATGGAATAAAATAAATATTTGATGAAAATTATTATTAAAATATTTATAAAATAAATTAAATATTTTAATTGAGATATTTATGGAATAAAATAAATATTCGATGAAAATTATTATTAAAATATTTATAAAATAAAGTAAATATTTTAATTGAGATATTTATTGAATAAAATAAATATTCGATGAAAATTATTATGAAATAATTTATTCGAGTGTAATAATAGTAAGAGAATAAAAATATTCTAATTTAATTAAGTAATTAAATTAGAAGGGATTAGATTTGTTAAATAAAGTGGAGTTTATATTAAATAATTAAGTGAAAATGTAACTAATGAATGTCGTGAATACATATGGTATGTGTGTAGGATTTGTGGTGAACGGAGGTAGTAATCGTTTAGTCTACGCACGAGGCAAGTTTCCTAACCCTACTTGTCATTATTGTTCAAGTTTATTATTTACCTCGAGTAAATTATCATTATTATTATTATTCAAGTTCAAATGTTATATTAAAGATTGATTATCTTTTCAAAGCATGATTCAGTTATACAATAATTATCCTATTGTATACTTCTTGAGATTAATATTCAATTTAAATATCATTATTGTTTAATCTTATTAGACTAGTGAACCTTATTGATTCGATTAGTCCATAGTTGATGAACGTTCTAAATTTCAGAACCCTTATTGAATTATCCAAATCAAACTTCCTTTGGAGCGGACTCGAATGTCAAACTGAGATGAACAACCCTGCAAAGGGATTTACTTACGCGTTAGCGTTAAGATATTGTGCACAGTATGGTACTAAGGGCTGATCCCCCTAAGTACGAGTAGAAAGGTACATAGTCTTATGACTGTTAAAGGTTTCAAGTATAACCCTTGATAACCTAGGACATAGTTCAAGGTCTTATGACCCTCAGAATTCTTTTGATTCTTGTTATTCATTCTTGATTCAAAAGTTGAGCTTTTATTCAGATGTCTTTGATTTACTCTCATGTTATTATACTGTTATTTCATTATTATACTTGTGGGTAATAGTGCTCACTCTTGCTTAATAATAACATTGCAGTGAATAACAAAAGAACTGATGAACCTTCCACTACTAAAGGCAAGGGCAAAGTTAGCAAGTGATGAAGACTTGTTGTTTATTTGATGATGTATTTTGTTTAAGACTTGATTTAATGATGTTGTTAAGACTTATTTGTTTATGATTTCGCATAGATTTTTAAGGTTAGTTTAACCTGGGATTGTATTATTATTATTCAGATGTTGTAACCCTTAAAGGGAAGATTTTTATTCTATCTATTGCATGGCTTGCATTTATTATGGGTAGATAGATAGATGATATTTGTACAGTGAACACCAAATCTCGTGGAATTGAAGTACCCAGATTTGGGGGCGTAACGCGCAATTAGGTGACCAAACCTCTCCTTAACAGAACTTTTAGACATTATCAATATTGCAAATAATAATATGAATAACTTTGTCGTCTCAATTAATGATTTAATAATATAAATATTGATATTGTGACAATAATTGAATCAATAATATGAGAGATATGATGCATCAATTACTGTAGTAATAATTGAGTATAACTGAGTGACTTCTTACGTAAACATCAATAATCAATATTGTGTACTACTATGCAACCACGCGTATTACTATACTTTTACTACCAGGTAGTTCAACAGTTTTAACGGAAACACTTTCGCTGTTAATTTTATAAAAAGATAATTCTATCATTTTCTAACTACAATAATACTTCCGTTGTGGGGTCGACCAATGATTGTGTCGTTGTATGGATATTCCCCGATAAAAAGAATAATCCCCGACCAAACGAATATTTTATAATAACTTTCATACTTTGCAAAATTTATAAATATTACCCACAACTATAACATTATATCAAATCCACACCATAATATTTTAAAAAAAATATTTTGAGAAATTTAAATATTTATTCATAAAATTTGGGGTCTAACAATCTCCCCTCCTTATGAAATTTCACCCTCGAAATTTACGTACGTACTTGGTATGCCGAAGAGATGAGGATACCTTGACTTCATTTCAGATTCTAACTCTTGAGGTATAACCTTTGAGTGTTGAATACGATCCTTCTTATCCAAGATTTTAACACGTATCTCTTCATACGTTAAATTTTCTTCTATCTCGTCTAGTTCTAATTTAATAATGTGGTTCGGGTCATCCATATATTTACGTAACATCGATACAAGAAAAAAACTTTATGAACATGCGACATACTTGGCGGTAAAACGAGTCTATAGGCCACAGTTCCTACTCGATCAAGGATTTCAAATGGGCCAATAAAATCGAGGGTTGAGATTTCCTCTCTTCATCGATTCTTGCTTCTAGAATAACGCCCTCTTGAACCTTCTTCTTCACATTCATCAGCTCTGAGTATGTAGCTTGTACGCCTATAACTTTATCAATTAAAGTTGATTCTACTCGTATATTTCATATCACCACGTGGGTCTTTAGAGTCTTTAACTCTATCTTCATCATTTGTAAGTTATACGAAATGGATTTTTGTGTTAACAACATCGCACTTGTAAACGCATACGATCTTCTACTCAACGCGTCAGCTACCACATTCGCTCTTCCACGATGATATTGAATGGTATAATCGTAATCTTCAACAGCTCGAGCCAACGTCTTTGGCGCATAATACGTTTGTTTTGGGTGAAGAAAATATTGGGGAGTTTAAGAAATGGGTTTTGTACTGGGGTCAATACAAAATTTGATTTCACGCTCTAAGGTAGGCTAGGAAGTCTTCAAGAATACGTCAGGAAATTTATTAATAATAGAAATATCATTCAAAACTGTGACTCTTTCTCCTAATGGAGTTTCAACCGATAAGTCAAAGTCTAATCTCTCCGAAGTCAAATTTAAACGTTGAGTGCAAGTAAGAGAGATAAAATAATTAGTAGAACCGGTATCTAATAAGGTATAGACTTCGCAAGAATTTATAATTAACTAACCCGTGCTAAATTCGTTCGGGTTACTCACTTTTTGAGAAGTCACGAAAAACGCTCTCCCTGAAACCACCAACTTTGTTTTGTCCGTATCCGCCTTTGGTGCCACCGTCCAAGCTGGAATTGACTTTGGTGCACGACAAAATCGGGTTAGGTGGCCTTCTTTTCTACAATTGTAATATTCTTTGGACTGCATCACGCAGTTTGGACTGATATGTCCCTCTCCTCCGCATTTAAAGCATACAATTGGTGATCATTTTCCTTCCTTGAAAACGGGTGTTGGTGTTGCTATCTTTCCATCGTTGTTGAACCTTCTCTTCTTGAAATTTCCACTCCTATTATCTTGGCCATGATTACCACCGATGTGGTTACCATTCATGGTATGATAATTTCCCCCACGATGGTTATCATTGTTCTGATGGTCGTTGCCACTGGTATGATTATTATCGTGTTGTTGGTCGTTACCTTTTGGTTAAGCTAACTCAACGGTCTCATGTGCTTCATTGCTTATCTCAGCATTTTCTGATGCCATTCTCAAACACTGTCACAAAACAAGGGTTAATTGACATGACACATATTATCCCTATACTCTGACCGACCAATTAAATAACAAATAAACTTAAGTAGGTCATACTAGCGAAGGAATTTTCTGTCTCTCTCCTCTTAGTTTTTGTCTCACATCTCAGCCAGGGATCATATCCCTAAGCTTTGATACCAACTGTGATGCCCCCAAAATAGGTATACATCACCCATCTTGAGTCGCCAGATACATGGTACATAAATTCAAATACAACTTAATTATATAAGAGTCGTGTAAATATACGACAAAACATAGCTGAGAGTTTAAACAAAAATATTGCCTTCTAGACAATATCTACTCTCAAATAGAATCCTCATTACATTTATTGTCACACTATTTTATAGAATAGTGAGGACTACTAAAACAACCATCTGGACCGTCAATCTGTTCCCTGAGTCATCCTAGCTATATTCTCATTTCCTGAAGAGAACAGTGAAAGAAAGGGTGAGCTCAACTAGCCCAGTAAGAAATATTATGACTAAGATAATGCAGAATAAATTATCCTTAGCCTTCAACAGTATAACAATTGATAGAATATAATAGAAAACAAGTTTTAGATCAACAACTGCAGCGAAATAAGAAATACATTAGAAGAGTCAAGTAGAGCATAAAATCTACTATCTTTTATGATTGAAAAAGTTTTTCATCAACTTTATCGCTGAGACTCAGCTTAATAAATAAACCACATCGTCGAATCATCCATGCACCACGGTCAAGGATATTCATGTAATCATCAATGGTCATAATTATACCGAATAATCCATGGTCATAATCATACCAACAACTGTCCATTAATGAACTACATGCCAATGAGGACTTTTACCACATCATTCGTTACATTACGGTCATGATTATACCAAATAATCACTTGTCATAATCATTCCAAGTCCATCTATGCACGTAAGCCAAAGATGACTTTTATCACAATATAAACATGAGGATGATGACAATGACATAATAATTCAATAAAACAAGTTCAAGGATAAATTTTAAATATTTATAATTTAATTTATCCAGAAATCAATAACGTCCAAATTGTCAACATGATACTGCTTTGTGGCTAAAATTCAAGAATAATATTCATGTACCAAAAATAATTTGGACAGAAAAGAAATATATTTTTAGGGTGAATAGTACCTCGTAAATAGTACTTCGGGAATAGTACCCTGTGAATAGTATCCCGACACGAAAAGTGTCCTAAATACTCGAGTGAATGATACTAGAGTGAATAGTAATCAGGTGAATAGTAACTCGTGAATAGTAACTCATGAATAGTACTCTGGCACGAAAAGTACCCCGAATACCCGAGTGAATAATACTAGAGTGAATAGTAACCTATGAATGGTTACTCGTATAAGAAAAATACCAAAGAAAATGATATTCCATGACGAGAACAAATGAAATGATATCTCATACGAGTATAATAGAATATACAAAACTGCAAATGGATTTTCACATGCCATGCGGCAATTCACGTAGACAGATCATTTTCACAATTTAATAAAGAATGAATACGAAGGATCATTCACCATGCATGCGGTAATCCACATAGACAGGTTATTCCAACAGAATAATAAAGAATGGAATAATAGAAGAATTCACCCTGCATGCGATAGACCGCATAGACAGGTTATTCCAACAGAATAATAAAGAATAGAACCAGGTCATTCGTAATACGCACAGACAGGATATTCCAATAGAATAATAAAGAATGGAACCAGGTCATGCGTAATCCACACAGACAGGATATTCCAACAGAATAATAAAGAATGGAATAACAAAATAATTTTACCATGTATGCGGTACTTCGCATAGACAGGTTATTCCAACATAATAATAAAGAATGGAATAACAGAAGCTCTCTTCATGAATTCAAAAGATATAATACCCCTTACCTCAAAAGAAGACTGGATACTAGAATATTGAGGTAGCAGACTTCTCTTCTTCTTTCTCTCTATAATTTCTCTCTTTGATAATTGCTCTATAGCTTTAGTGAATTGGTGAGAAATGAAGGAAGAATGAGCTTCTATTTATTGGAAAATATAGTTTTGATAATTGCACGTTTTGGGGCTCGAAATATTACAGCATAATACCTTCCTCTTTTTCTTCATTTTTAATTTAGTCCTACAAGTATTATCAAACTTGCACCACCTCCCCTAATAGTAAATCATGTCACTCAATAGTTCTAAACATGTGAAAAAAAATTAATTATAGTAAAGTACCTTCATTTATACCTCCATTTTTAACTTAGTCATGTAAGTATTATCAATCTTGCACCAACTCCCCTAATAGTAATGAATGTGAATCAATAGTACACACAATAGTTATAATCATGTGAATCAATAGCAATTAATTGCTTATTTATCCGGTTAATTACCCGATTGGTCAATATAACCTCCAGACATCAATTACTATCGAAATAAATGTCGATTTCCATTAACACTAATAATTCCCACACAATGGAACTATCAATTTCATCTTTAATCAACACAAACTTATTCATCATTAATATTATAACTCACAATATTTAACAATCAGGTCGTTCCTAGGAAAGAGGGGGCTTTCCAATAAGGATTTCTCCTTATTGGCACCTAATTAGGTGATCAAACCTCTCCGTGACAGAACTTCTAGACATTATCAATATTGCAAATAATAATATGAATAACTTTGTCGTCTCAATTATTGATTTAATAATATAAAATATTGATACTGTGACAATAATTGAATCAATAATATGATAGATATGATGTAGTAATTACTGTAGCAATAATTGAGTATAACTGAGTGACTTCTTACGTAAGCATCAATAATCAATACCGTGTGCTACTTTGCAACCACGTGTATTACTGTACTTTTACTACCAGGTAGTTCAATAGTTTTAATGGTAACACTCTCGCCGTTATTTTTATAAAAAGATAATTCTGTCATTTTCTAACTACGACAATACTTCTGTTGTTGGGTCCACCCATGATTGTGTCGTTGTACGGATATTCCCCGACAAAAAGAATATTCCCTGACCAAACGAATATTTTATAACAACTTGCATACTTTGCAAAATTTATAAATATTACCCACAACTATAACATTATATCAAATCCATACTATAATATTTAAAAAAAAAATGTTTCGAGAAATTTAAATATTTATTCATAAAATTTGGGGTCTCACAGTAGCGTTTAAGAAGGCGAAGGACATGTTCATGGCCTCGAACATGTGATTATTTCTGGCTGCGAGCCTCCTCATTTACTTGGTGGCATCCTTTTTGTACCCATCCACTTACCTTTGTAAGCTCTGAAATTGAGGGGTAAATATATCGTCGGTCTGCTGCGTCCCCTCAGTGGCTTGCTCTCCTGTAGTTTCATCTACTTAGAACTCATCGTCATCAGAGGTGTCCTGAAACCTACGCGCCTTTCGTAGTTCTGTATCCACCTGATGAGGTGCGAATCTGGCTAGCTCATTGAATTTTGTTGTATATTCGGCAACTGATATGTTTTCTTGAATTAATTCAAGAAGCTGCACTTCCATTCTGGCTTGCAAGGCCTCCAAGAAAAAACTTTCTAAAAACAACTACTAAAACCCGGTCCATGTCACTGCCACCGTTACGGCTCTAGCTTGGTTCGTCTCCCACCAGTAATTAGCTTCACCTTTCATCAAGTATGTAGCAAAATCCGTCTTTTGCTCTTCGACTACCCTAGAAATGACAAAGGCCTTTTCTATCTCTTTCACCAATGTCTGAGCTTCTATGGGGTCCGTAGTTCCGCTAAATTATGGTGGTCCTACAGATTTAAAATCTTTATAATTTACCAATCTATTATTTACTTGCCCCCTTGATGTAGGTGTACGAGCTCGCATAGCTTGAACTATCATATCAGCGAAGTTCTGCATTGGGTTATTCTGATTCCTTTCATTGTTCACAGAACGCTCCTCCCTCTGGTTACAATTTTGACGTCTTGGCGACATTATCTGGTTAAACAAAATCTTCTATTATACTTTGAGTATCATTATATGTTATAAGTATTTACAATACAACATGTAATTTAAAATCCACTAATCACATTATCTTCATGTTCAACTTACCGAACTATCCATTTCAGTTTACTGAAATATTCTTTTCAGCTTGCCGAAATGACCTTTTTAGTTTAATACAACTTTCAATTATCACAGAGATAACTTACTATCTTCATTCTCAAGATTTATCTACTTAATCAAACATTTAGTCATAATACCGCATTTATATTCATATACAAAATTTTAGCATCATACACTTACATACTTGGCATATTTTTATAAACGTTAATTATCCCATTTTTAAACATCAAAAGATGGGATCTACCAAAAGACATAATCCCCTATACACTTAAGATGGGGATACATCATATTTACATATTACCTCGTACAGTCTGAGGTGTACATCAAGAATAATACCCTAATAGACAAAAGGGGTTCTACTGCATCTATATACAATAGAAAGCTAATAAACTATTACTGCGCGTCTGGAGAGGGTGCGCATGCATGCTCCTGCTCTGATGGAAAGAGTCCGTCCATAAATCGACGTCTAACAGCTCGAATTGACTCGCCTATCTCAAAGGATCTCCTCACTCATGCTCGATAACCCATGTATAAGCGGCATCCAGAGATCGTCCCAAAGTATCCACTCGGACTTCACTAGCCTCCAGCTTCTCCTCAAGCTGATCCACCATTTTGGATGCTCTAATTTATACTTGTTCGATCCTAATCTTATTGGTGATTTCTAAATCGAACTCAAATCACATGGCTTCATGCTCAACCCTTAACACTCCCAGCTTGAGCTGCTCTTGTTCTAGTCTCTCCCTCAGCCCAGCATTCATGAAAACCATATGTGTAGCCAAGGTCGTCTACACCTGCAACTGTATCTTCATCTCAGCAAGCTCGTTTTGAGCTTGATATGCAAGCTCCTTGTATTGAGCTTCAGTAAACTGATGAGTGGCATTCTCCTGCTCTAACTCTGTCACTCTATTCTCCAGTGCAATTTTATCTTCGAACAAAACCTCCATCACATCCCCGTCACGCTCGTTACTAACAACATAATCCTCTACCAGATCTATCGACTCTTGCTCAACTGTATGGATACCTTATCCTTCCTTAGGCATCCTATAACCACACAAACACAACATCAGTATCACAATAAAATATATTCATTGATAAAATGAAATAATATTTATTATGTACAATATATACTAGATGAATCTCCATAATCCACCTCTTAGCATACTCTATATGAGTTTTCTTCTAAGGTTATAACCTAGGTTTCACATCCCAAAGTTTATAACCTACTGCTTTGATACCAACCTGTGACACCCCCAAATCCGGGTTCTCAAACCTCGGGTTTGGTGCTCATGATCCATCATCTTCAAGCATTCTATATACTATTGCAGAATAATAAACATATATTGTTCGTTATAATAAAGTCTTATACAATATCCCAAGGTCTATTACCTTAATATAAACATACCTGACTTAAGTTACATAAAGTAACACAAAAGGTTTATATAAACATCAAACATAGTATCTCATGATACTTAAACATTTATAATAACTATTCTTGGACCTTTCACTTGCCCTTGTCCTTCTTACTCGAACTCTTAGGCCTAGATAAATAATAGTCATGATATAGCAAGAGTAAGCAACAAATTTGCTTAACAAGTTTAATTTTGAAGAAGATATAACATGATTAGCAAGAAATTTATCGTTCAGTGTTCAACAATAGAAATTACTTGTGAAAGAACATGACTTAAGTCTTGATAACTGAATATTCGAATAGTTGAATAACAGATACTGAGTGGTTATAGTGACCATGAACATATGCTAAGGTTGTCAGTATTTAAACTGGTCCTTTTAATAAGTTTTGGTAATCAAGGGGATCAGCCTTTCATACACGGTGTATTATGCATAAACACTTAATGTACAAGCAATAATTGTTTTTCTATAATGCTTTAATCAAATTGTTCTTTTTCTTAGTCTTGAGTCATTACCAAATTAATTGGTGAAGAACAGCTTTTAACAACATATTTGATTTAACAAATTTAAAAATACTTGATCTAGCTGATACAATGAGCATAGATACATATCTTAAAAAGTTCATGAATAAAAGAACTTTAACTAATTCACGGTTCAATAATAATAGAACATGAATTTAATTACACTGAGTGCAAGTATCAATAATCAATAAAGATGTGAATAATAAACAATAATTATTCACTAACATGCTTTGAAAAGAATAACTCAAGTGTGAGTTAGAGAACTTGCCTCAATTGCGGTCTACTGCTAAGCAATTTACTTTAACTTCTTTAGAGAAAAGACCTATAATTGATCTTTCGATTAATCATAACATAACTCACTTATAATCTTATCATCTTATATTAAAGTGTCTAACATTTAAACATATAGTTAAGTATTAGACATTACACTTAAGCCTTAATGTTATTGTTGTACTTTGATAGTCTTTTAATCACATCATAACTTGTACTTATAAGTTATCCATTTTTATAAGTCATCTTAATAAGCTAGATAACATGTCAGTAAACTGATATATCATTTCAGTAAACCAAAATATATTTTAGTATCCTGAAATCATAATCTTCCATTTCAGCAGCCTGAATTCACTATTCTTTTTCGTGAAAATACCAAATCAACTTATTATTTTTCTATATTTTGGCCAAACATATATACATATATTTCATACACAAAAAGTATTTTTCCGTAATTTGTCAATTTCTTTTAGTATTTTTCAAAAATTATTTTTAGTACTTAGCTTATGAAATTAGCCTCATCACGCTTAACTCCAGAAATTCCCATCTCTTGGCATAATGTCATATGTGTTAAAGTGACCCTCCAGTTTAAATTTCGCGGCCATCGGAGTTATAGAACTACGGTTTATAGCGATTTTCATCCGAAAAACCCAAATATTGAAATGGTCATAACTTGCTCAATTTAAGTCGGAATGAGCTCATTTTGGATAGGAGCTACTTTATGTCATATATATTTTCATTTCCAAAAAGACCGGAATTAATTCCATAATTTAAGTGGCCGAAACATCCCCTACAATTTCTTTGGCAGTTTATTTTCAAAAGTTTTGGTTTTTACCTACTTTGCTAAAATCAGTCCATACGGAAATCTACAACTCCTTTTTCTGTGATTCCACTTGGGTTTGAAAGATAACTCATCATATTATCATCCCAAATGTTTCTAGAATTTTAAATTTTAGAAAAAGGACGAAAATTCCCCTAGCATTGACTGTACAAAAACAGTTTGTTTTTCTATTAAAAGACGAAACTATTTTTACTAAAACAGTCACTACGACCTGTGTACTCAACATTTTTGAGTGCTACCACTTGGGTTTAGTAGTTAACTTACATATATAGTACCTCTCTTTTAAGGATCACAAAAATAAGGTGTAGATCAAAAATAGTAGTCGATCAAAGGAAGTGAAAAAACTAGAGTTTTCTAACAAAACCACACTAGTTTCTTTCATATCCTTTTGATTCACTTTCTAACACTCAAATATGTTAGAACTATACATGAAACCATATAAAACATGTAGATAGAGGGTTTTAGACCTCAAGATCATATACTTTAGATAACCAAAATCAAACAAAAAAAGGAAATCCACAAGTTTAAGATTTATACCTAGATCTTTGAGCACTTCTTCTTAATCTTCCAAAGTAATTAACAAACTTAGGATGCATGTAAGACCACACCATCCTCTCTTGCTCTTAGGATTTTCTATACCTCAACTCTCTCATTCTCTCTCTCTTTGCTCCCACCGAACTCTCTCCCTCTTTTTCTTCTATTTCCTTTTGTTAGCTTAAGAGGAAGTAAGATAAATAAAATAAAAGATGAAGAAGATAATGAGATTAAGTGTTAGGGAAAAAATCTATAGATACATTAGTATATCTATGCATTATTAACTAGCATATCTTTTCCACTTCTCTCTCTCCATATAACTTGTAATTTTGGCAAATAAAGTGGCTAAATCATGTAGTGACACCTAAGGGAGTTGTGACCAAATGAAGAAAAACCAACAAAAGTCACATGCCCATGTCTCCTACAAAGTGGCTGGATTCTTCCCCCTCTATATTCCTCATTTTTACTTTATTTCAAATGCAAAACTTGCTAAATTAAATGACCATAATTCCTTCTTTAATTGGGCTAGGATTGGGTCAATCCTTTAATTCTTTTGGGCTTGAAATTAACTAGTTTGGCTTACTAATTCAAATGAACTTGGGCCTCCCACCAATTAAATAATTGTGCTACTAGCATATTTGTCCATTAAATTTAATATTGGGCTAGCTTAACAATCAAATTATCTACAAGTCCAATGCTTAAATTCCTTAGTAATATTAATCCTATTATCACATGAACGATTACTCATTATTATTGATATTTACACATTCATATCAATCAATAACGTTAATTAACTTACATAACCCAATTAGACTTGTCTTTATTCAAGTTTATTGAGTAATTAATTAGGGTTTAACACCTTAACTCTATTTTATAGATTATTAAAATACTTAAGTTAGTTCACTAACTTATTTACCTTATTAATGAGACTTCCTTTAAACATTATAGCATAGTATTCACATAATCACTTAATTATCCATAATCTATACAAATTATTTATATATTATTTACAATAATAACACAGAAATTCTTGGTTATTACAGGAATAGCTTGGCGCATATGAACGCGTACCATATCTTACTATATCTGCTGAGATCCTTATTGTGGAATATGGTGCCCCCTCTGCGTCCCTTGACCCATGTGATGTACGGCTTTGTTATTTCAGTTAGAATGGCATTATAGTCGAGATCATGGTCACGCAAATGGCGTACTGGCACTCTTAGGAACTCATAATTAGTAGTACTGGTTAATGGCATCAGCACTGAAAGGAACCTACTTGCCCCTCACAAATGCTATGAACGGTGTCTTATCCTCTACATTGGCATAGAGTTCCTTTACCACATTTACAATTGCTTGCTTAGGTGCTTCAATGAACCTATTCCATCCTTTTTCATAAAACTTGTTGCAATCATTTCGCCATCAATGTGGCCAGGTGCCAACCCGCGCTCTGGTGTGAGTGCCTTCGTCAAAGATAGTCGTAACGGTCGGCGGGCGGCGGACTTATGAATTTTTGCATCGTCAAAGGTCCAGGTTGGTGGTGTGGACCCTGAACTCTCTCCACATTGTCTCTTCACTGCCGCTTTTGGTGTCGTGGTATTTGATTGGATGAACTTCAAGCCAATTTCTCCCCCAAACTTCAATAAATAAATTATCGGAGCACTTAGCATGCTTAACGCATAATTTCCCCAACTTAGTAATTTGCCTTCAAGTATGGTGATATGTGATTAGGAATTGTAGGAAAAACCACTTAACCTCAGTGTATGAACAAATTATTGAATTTCTTCTCTCTTTTGGCTTTCAAAATTCGCAATATATGAACCCTGACTCTTGTGAGAACTGAAATTATATGGAATGGAGTGGAAGTATTATGTAGTTGGAGGTTTAATCTATAGGGAGTGATTAGTGTATGTATGTAGTGGGTTAATGGAGTGAGAAATGGGGATTAAGTGAGGTAATGGGTAGTAACTGAGGAAATCGTGGGTTATGGGGATAAATTGTGTATCTGTTTTGGTTAGAGGAAGTGGAAGTGGAAGAAGGTGGGCTATCATGCTAACTAACGACTTGAGCCTGTTCAACTTTCGTACCCCCGCCCAGGCGGGGGGGGGTATTATGTAGAGGCCCGCCTCAGGGGGGGGGGGGGGGGGTGTTTTGTTATTGCTTCAAGATCCCGCCACGATGGGGTTATGTTGTGCAAATTTTCCGCCCAGCGGGTATGTTACTATTATTGGGTCAAGGCCCCGCCCCCGACGAGGGTTCCTTCTTACAAGTCCGCCCTAGCGGGGGGTGTACTGTAACGGCACTTGTTTTTCCAATCTTTGCCTGCAACACTTATCCATAAGCTTTTTTAAGTACCTGAAACACCATAAAATGATAATTTTAAGATAACACATAAACATTGAAGGTTGAATTCACTTAATTTCATGACTCACTAACTACCTAATAATCAAAATAAACCAACTCAATTCTCAAATAATACTCTAAACTATAAATTAATCAGCATGCTTAAAAATATGAAGTGAAATTCAAAATTGGGTTGCCTCAATTAGCGCTTGATTTTTAGTCTTTCAGTCTGACTACTATGTTCATGGTGTGTTGGCAAGTGTGATTGTGATGACATCAGTGTTGGATTTGCCACCCTAATATGCTTCAGCCGATGACCGTTAACTTTAAATATCTCCAATGGATTCCTACTATATAATCACCACGGCACCATATGGGAAAACTCTTCTTGATTATGAATGGCCCCAACCATCTAGATTGAGCTTTCCTGGGAACAATCGCAGTCATGAATTTAATAGTAATACTGATTGTCTGGTTCAAATATTTCTGCAAGATTTTTGGTCGTGCCATTT